>JAUTBT010060865.1:0-14773 GCA_032361225.1 Lepetodrilus schrolli | reverse complement strand
ACAACATCCGTAGCGCTGAATGTTGCAGTAAACCTGTGAGCACCGGCTGGTACTGACAGACCAAGGATGATAACTGCATTGCCACTCTACTACTACTAGTAGTAGTAGTAGTAGTAGTAGTAGTAGTATGTAGTAGTAGTAGTAGTAGTATGATGAAGTTCCATGATGAGGATGATGATGAAGAAGAAGAAAAAGATGAAAATAATGATGATGATGATGATGATGATGATGATGATGATGATGATGATAATTAGATGTACTCAAGTTTCCAGCCGAGTGACACAGTGACAGCTGAGGATGACAGTGATGTGCTAAGACGGAGCTGAGCTGGTAGTGTGATTAAGAGCTGCCACACACAATAGATCCCAGGGCGTGACAACGCTGATGGGGTCTGCCAGCCATTATCACGCCAGTAGTGCTCATTATCACATATCACCTAGCATCTCAATCACGGCTAGCCCAGGGCAACGATGGGTCAGAGGCAACTATTGACTATGTACAAATTTACCTCGGGTTTTGTTATGTCTCAAATGTTTTGTGTTTTGTGGATATATTTTCCGCGCCTTCTTTCTGATAACTTTCGAACAGTTCAGGGTTCTTAGAGTACAAAACATAGTAATTCCAAGGTAACATTAACTCCAGCCTTGCCCACAGACTACAACATACACTACACCATACACTACATACACTACACCACACACTACACCACACTACACCACACTACACCACAGACAACACCATTGCTAAGGTTGGAGATAAATGTTACCTTAGAGTTACACCATTTCGTACAGGATGGCCCGGGCTGTGTTCAGGCTACAATACATTTCTCTACGAAGTGCTACCTAGCACTACAGTAGCCGTTCAGCCAAAACATGGTAGTACTACGTAGCAGTACTTTTCTACTTCGGATTTTGAGCCTGTAGTGTTTCGTGGGAAATAGTAGGAAAACCCAAAGCATGAAAAGAATAGACTGCATGCATGAGCAAACCGATTTCCTGCCACTACTTTGTAGAAAAGTAGCATAGTGTAGTATAGAGAGATATATTGCAGCCTGAATGCAGCCCATGTCTCTGAGGTTCGTGCATGCTGTTGCATGTATTATTATTACTATGGTATTATTATGTCGCAGGACCATGTCGATCCTGGGATTTGAACCCGAGTTGCTGGAAACCGAGTCCAACACTCAACCCTGCTGGTCGAAAACAGTAAGAGTATTAGTTACCAGAGTGATTTCTGGGATTTCTGGGTTTTCACAAGTTGAAATTTCTTGTGTACAAGAAATTGCAGCTTGTGAAAACCTGTATGCCCCAGAAATAATGCTGATAACAAATTTATCACAAATCGTAACATTTCTACACATTTAAGAAAGCAAATTTGTGAATATTGATGCCGAAATGTCTTTGTAACGTACAAGTTGAGGGTGCCCACAATGACGTCACAGTCATTTATGAGGTCACAACTTTTACCTATCGCCAAACATGGGTGTATGACTTTCTACGGGACACATTTCAACCAATCAATCGCTAGAATTATCACATATTTTGGATAACATCTTATATCGCACCCTGTTACATACCATGCTACAATTATAATAATATTTAAACAAACTATATTATTATTGTTATTATTATTGTTATTACCTTCTCCGCCTGTCTCTCCAGACCCTTCAGTTTCCTACTGGTGGTGTTTTTGCCTGATAGTTGCTGCTCCACCTTCATCTTCTGCGACTCAACACTGCGCAGTTTGGCTTCAGCCTGCTTGCTCTCTGATTGGTAGATATGGTACGTCTTCATCGCCTGAAACGAGACATTGGCACACATGATTATTGTCAGAATAATACCTTTAAGATAGTTCGGCACCGAGACACTTTTCACTAAAGGCCTGTACCAGAAAGGGCCGTACCTGTATTCAGGGCCTAAATCGAGGCTTACGTAATTTCCTGCTAGCAAAAGCATGGCGCATATCTTGATTTAGGCCAGAACTACAATACAACTCTATTGTGAAATGCTAATCTGGGTTGTAAACGAAAATATACTGTAGATCCCGATTAAAATCTTTTTATTATATATATATTATTTTAATTTAGGTTTGGAGACGCTTTCAAGATCCTTTCACTTATATCACGACTTGTCAGTTTAGGGCAGGAGGAAACCCGCAAACATCCATAACGCTGAATGTTGCAGTAAACCTGCAAACACCGGCTGGTACTGACAGACCAAGGATCATAATTCTGAAATTAATGCGAGGTTAATATAATGACAAAAAATATATGCGACAATTTCTCTTCTTAATTCCTGAACAATTAATATCAAATATCCACACCACACATGACTGTATACTATCTACGTCTGGTGGTCCTTTTGGCTAAGGGCGTGTAATCCAACGAAAATTAACTTCCGCAGTGAAGGTTTACAAAAGACACTCAGTGTCACTGCTAGTGGGGTTCTTGAAAATATTGATCACTTTCCATCGATTGCGATGACATTCGGTTTGAGGGAAAGTACCGAGATGTCAAGCGCTATTTGTCATCTTGAGCATATAGTGCAGTGACTCACACAGGAAGTCAGTATTTCGCAATCCGTTAGGTAATCTACCAAGGACACTGATTTGCTAATTATTGACCCAAACGGCATTCCTCACTGAGTTCTTAAAATTATTTCTAAAATGGCAAGATTACACAGAAATAATTAAATCTTAATTGAAAATCACACTAATTTGTATATAAATGTATACAATTTCCATTTCCTTCAATATTTTATAATCGATAGAGTTTAAATATATACACAACAAAACATCCAGGACACAGGAATCCCTCCCGTCGATTTGTTAATAGTATTTCTAAAATGCCAGATTACAGAAATAATTAAATATTTATTGAAAATCATGTGCATTAGTTCATGTACATAAATTCCATTTCCTTCTGTAATGTAAAATCGATCAAGTTTAAATACCAAAAATAAAATGTAAAATCGATCGAGTTTAAATACCCAAAACAAAATGTGCCCATCTTGTCATCCCTCTTGTACATGCCTCCGAAAGCTGAGGTGACAAAGAAAATCAAATGGTCCGTTGAACAGAACATTACAAAGTAACAATATTTTCTAATGGATGTGCATCAACCCGCTTATGATAATCTTCGATAGGAAGATAACAGGACAATAGAACATAAAGATGTTCTCACCGAGTGCTAATTATATCAAATATTGTTAATATAGTGTGAGTGATTGTTGGGGGGGCTTTACCGCTTCTCCACAGCGATATTGCAGTGATGTGATTATAGTGGGAGAATAACCTGCAATACTCAATGACTCAAAAGTCACTAGCAAAAGTGAACGATTTGTTGTTTAATGTCGCAGAAAAAGACAACTGTATACAATCCTACCCATAGGTGAACCTGTTCTCTGCAGAGAGAAAGAAAAAAGTAGCCTTGGGATTCAAACTTGAACCTTTCAGATTTGTAATCTGACACACTACCACTGTGCCATCTACCCTTGAGAATTGAATTGAATTTGGGTTTATATTTAGAGCAGCTTTCAAAATCCTTTCACTCATATCACGGCTTGTCAGAGCAGTAGGAAACCTGCAACATCCATATCGTTGAATGTTGCAGGAAACCTCCAAGCAATGGCTGATACTAATGGACCAAGGATGGTAACTGCATTGTCGCGATACAGATGGCACATCATATCATGATCACACCGGAAACGGAACTTTCATGAACACTGATGGCGGGTCCTAGGGATGGGACCCTCCTTGAGAAATTCTATCAATAATTCAACATATACATGTACTTTGAAGGACAGAAATAAATAAATTAAATTGAGCTATTCAGTACTCACACTTTGAAGCTCATTCAGCACTTTGAGCATGTCTTCATGGGACTCTGCACCAATATCTCGACACTGGAAACAAAACAACAACAAATAATAATAATAATAATAATAATACATGTAGTCCATTTATAAAGTGCATGTCTCCATGCATGCTCGATACGCTATATTATTATTTACCCCAGTCAATGCACTCATTTCACCTTCTCAACTCCCTGGGGATCATCAAGCCCAATCAGCCATTTCAGGTGCTAGAAGGTTAACATTCACAATTCCATCTCTTCCTACCGGGTACCCATTTTACAGCTGTGGGGACTGGAGCAGTGTGGATCTAAGTACTTTTCTCAAGAGTGCTACACAATGGTTTGAGCTTGAGCTAGGCTCAAACCCAGAACCTCCGGGTTATGAGGCAGGCATGCTATCTCTAGGCCATTGTGCTCCATGCAGACAAAAAATGTCGTATTTAGATAGTTAGGCCACACCAATTTAATTATGTGTTTTGTGGATCCACCAACAAACAACAACTAACATTAATAACACATCACCAAAGATAGCTGTGAAATTGTTGCAAATGGCAATAAAACAACAGTTAATTAATTAATACTTAGCATTCATTTCATAAATTACAAATTAAGTTTTCAAGTAGAATTGAATGGGCCCCACACAGTGCTAGTAAGATCGTACACATCATGACTCATGCAGGTGATGATGTATGCTGTTTATAGCCATCTAGAAATATGCATCACAGCTCAAATATCAAATATAAATAAATATACTGAAATAGTTTGCACTTAGGGAGTTTGGGGTTTAACTGGTTCTGGTTTTATAAATAGCCCAGTAACATATTATCTATAACATACTTGAAACACATGTTTTCAAACACCAAACACCAAAGAAAGTCAACCTTTGAAACATTTCCATTTCAGTGATTTCCCAGAAAACAATTATCATTAACACCATAGATTTCCGTGCTTTATAATTTCCAAACAAGCTTGACCCATTCTTGGTCTGGTTGAGCCAGCAACAGGAAACTCACAAACGTGACCAATGGAGTCATTTGTTTAATGCATGTCCAACACAGCTCTATGCAATCCATCATGACCAGTCATAAATCAATTTCTTTCCGCCATTAATTGCCTCCGATTTCCTTCTGACAAATAATGTAATGGATGTTTATGACTGACTCAATACTGGATGAATACTGGATGTCCTGTGTATAAAATTGATCAGATCCGATTATTGTTTGTTCCGAACCCGCATACCCGTGATGCATGTCATACGGAAAGTCCCGTTAGTCCCATCTCTGTTGTTCTGTACACATTACGCACTAATTGGCATAACATAAACATAAGGTCCTATTATCATTTTGACAATTCTAGACAAAGAAATCTTTCAATTACCAAATGGGATGTTTCATTGTCCTATTATTTGTTCTATTATTTGTTCTATTATTTGTTCTCACTTACATTTACTAGCGACATCAATATTAACACCTTGTTGTTCTGTGTGTGGAAATCAAACCCAGACTTTCAGGTCTGACGTACCTGGGATTTGAGTGTACAATCTGACCTTCTGTCCTCGGAGATTAGATCTCAACATTCTGACAGATTATATTTACTGGCGATGTCAATAACACACTAGCTTTCTAGGGCACGATTCTAACCTATATTTCCCCCGTCTGACAGCGTTCTGTGAGCGGGATTCGAACCTAGACTTTCTGGTCTGACGTTGTTCTGTGGGCAGGATTCAAACCTAGACAGTAGACTTTCAGGCGCCGAGATTACGGAAACATTTTTGAGTGCTCAACTGAAGGTTTTGTTCACAAATGCCCATATAAAATTTGAGCTTGAGGATGAAATTGTACTCTCGGAGCCGGGCCTTACTGTGTTCTGTGGGCGGGATTCGAACCTAGACTTTCGGGGGTCCGACATACCTTCTTGAAGATGCGCTGTGAGTTCTCGATGGTCTCGTTGAGACGGTTCATTACGGTGGTGCTGTACAGGTCTCCGATAACCTTGTGATCTTCGCTCTCTTTCTTCGTGATCCCCAGCAAGTGCTTCCAACACCCGAATGTGGAGAACGTCGCCCACTGCTCCTGGCGACTGCAAAAAATATACGCAGTTATATAAACAAAACAAAAATGTACCTATTATTTACATAGATATGTAAAATTAAAATTAAATAATAAATTAAAACTTAAATTTAAAATAATAAATAAAAACTTAAATTTAAAATAATAAATACAAAATTAAATTTAAAATAATAAATAAAAACTTAAATTCAAAATAATAAATAAATAATTAAATTAAAAAGAAAGTAAATACATGGTCATAATTGAAGGCTAGCCAAAATACAATAAATTAAAACCTGTATACAACAATAAAATAGAATAAAGTGACAACTATGCAAGGCTATTTCCATGCTTTTATTGTATTCAATATTTTTGCAACATTGGTCTGGCCATTTCCTAGTTCCACCAATCTTAACCCACAACAAACATGACCTGATAACCAGGTTCCTTGCTAATGGAAAACTGGACCATGTCCAGAGATCAGTATCTCAACCTGGAGATAAAAGGGTTTTGAGATCACGAGATAATGAGTTTTGATATGCCTCGAGAAACCACTATTCCCTATTGGTCACTTGAGATGATGCAGAATCTCCGAATGCTAAGTTTTCAAAGTCAGTTCTGTGTTTTCTGATTGAGAAATGGTTTGGTTGGTTGGTTGGTTGAAATTGGGGTTCAAAAGATCTGCTTTCTAGATTATTATACTCGTATCATGGCTTCAATGTCTTGTGTCTACATTGAAGACTGGATCAATTCATGCTGTTCTCCATAAAACATGAATATCAATATGGGTCTCATTTCAGGGAAAATCTTTGAAGTTGGAAATACGTAAGAACGAATTTGTAAGCAATTGATCTGAATTCAGGAATCTAAGTGTCTTTTTTTGTGTGTGGCTGACATAATGCTGTACGTCACTAAGTGAATATTTCACCCATACACGACCCAAGGTTGTCAGGGAACATGCGTGTGTGAATGTGAAAGTATCTGTACGTATTTTGACCTGGTGTAGATGAACCATGGAAGATAATTGAACCGTAAACAATTAACACCTCAAGACAGAAAAAAATCTTCAACAACCACAACCACAACAACTTCTTAATTTCAAAACGGAAAAGGCCATATTTTCGCAGCCGAATAATTCACCAAATTAGCTTATTTACCCATCAGCTTAAATATCCTACAATTCACGGTAATTGATACCAGTAGCAAATAGATGTAATTACCACTTTATTTTTACAGCAAACACACTCTAGAGTAGTTTAAGCCTAGGGAGCTATCACATGACTTCACATCTGGGGAAATATAGTCCTTGATCACTGTTGATAGCATTACACGTGGGGAATTATCCAAATGAATGATGTACGTACTGAACGCTGAAAGCTATTAGACGAGAGAGACTAAGAATATGCTCTGGAGAGATCTCTACTGGAGAAGATACACAGATGATGGATTACTCATGTTGAAATGAGCATAATTATGTGTGTTAGAATAGGAAAACAAGTATCTTTATATAACATGGGTAATTGTACGAAAACAAACCAAGTTCGATTAGGTTTTGATATCACGTTTTTACCCATGACTGGTTTGCAGATGTGGAACCAATATAATTTTTTCGTTCTTTCTTTTGGGGGGGTGGAGTTAAAACATTATTTATTTTAAAATTTCCGGGATTCAGGGACAGCGAACTTCTGCATCAAAATTTGTGATTGTATGCCTTGGTACCACTGAGTGAAGAAATAAAATTACATGTATATGACACTGCAGAATGAATAATAAAAAATACCAAATTATTTTCTAAATCATTCTTAAATTATTTGGTTTGACAGTTAAAATGGAAAACATACAATGGTAGCAAGGTACCTGCCATCAAAATTGCATTTTTGAGCCAATGTCATCATTGAGTATCTTAACTTTAAAATTGTGATGAAGATGGCATACATGACATAGTTTATGGAAAAACAGCCAAAATTGTCATGGAATTCAACAAGGGTCAATTCTGAGCCCAGAGGTATTTTGTTTTAAAAGCTGGCAAACATGAACAAATTTTACCCCCCAAAAATCATCCAAAATTACATAGACTGGAATTCAATAGGGTGCTATTCTGAACCAAGACTAATTTAATTTTTAGAGCTGGCATACATGACTAGGTTTTACAAAAACAATAATCTAAAATTGTATCCAAATTGGAATTCAACCAGGTGCCATTCTGAACCCAGAGAATTAATTTTTAAAGCTGGCAAACATGACCAAAAAAATCAGCCAAAATTGTATCAAGATTGGAATTCACCAAGGGGCCATTCTGAATCCAGGTTTATTCAATATTTTTCTTCAGAAGCCAGGTGCATGTGAAATATTGGGAAATGATTTCCATCTTGGTCCACTGATGGCCTCCCAAGGGGTGTAACTCAACACCTCGTTGGCATTTTCTGTGAATCCTTCTGTTTTCCACGTCTTCAGGTCGAGTAGCCACCACAAGTGTAAGGTGCCTTTAAAAGTTCACTGGCGATTTGAGCCAAAGTTCACGGAGGAACTGATACAGGGGGGTCAGCTAGAACTCTGGGAAGTGTTAAAGTAACAGGAGGACATTATCGGAAGGGATAACCACCTGTTAAAAGTTAAGAGACTAACAGGCTTTTTAACTCAGAGCTGGAATCAGATTCAGACGGTTACGAGATTAAAGGGGATGTTCTCGGTCAATACTGGAATAAACATTGGTCAGCTATGGATCCAATTTCTGGACTTAGAATCCTAGTATAATTATGGGAGCTAGAATAAGTGTTTTTTGGGTTTTTTTCAAATCTAAATTAATTTTTATTTATTTATTTATTAAATCCAAATCAATACCTTTGAAAATAAGAAGTAGAAATAGAAAAAGCAGCTGATGTTTATTTGGATTTATAATAAAAATAATAATAGAATAATAGAATTGGGATTTGAGAAGGGGCTATTCGTGTGTGCTTTGGAGTAAGTATGAAAATAGAAAGTGAATATGCATGCTCAAAGCAAACAATATTTCACATGGAATTATAATACCATTCACACCTTTAACATAATTCTAATTATAAACTGGCAATGTAGTTATCATTCTTGGTCTGTCAGTACCAGCCGGTTAAAAATTTTAAATAATAAAGAAAAAAGAAAAATACAAATTAATTGTTTTTGTCTATAGTCAGCAAATTACAGCATATTGCATTAACACTGATTAAATACAATCCATTTTGGAAACATTTCACATGCTAGCTTTAAATAATGTTCTACATAAGATCCTCAGTATTAGAGCAGAACATGACCTATTTCATTGTCTCCACAACTGTTAATTATCAAAAACAGACCACCACCCACAAAAAGAAGCACCTTACATCGTAAACCTTCCACTATCAGACTAAACAGCTACGAATATGGAAGGTTTCAAATACTGATTATCCTAATGACATGGAATATTTATGGCGGCCATTACAGGTTAAAACCTTTCTGGCAGGCCCGAGATCTATGTAAAAGTTACAGAGTTCATTGTAAACAAACCTGCTTCATGTCATAGCAAATATTTGAACAATTAGTAACTATTTACTTTCAGCCCCTGAGACTATGGATAGGCTATTGAACAATATCAATACACATGGGCTACAGTAGTGCTTCCCTAACCACAAATCATGTGGATATATAGTAAGCACATAGTATTAATTTGTAGATGCTTGTCAAAACGTCTGAAAGCCAATTGGAGAGATGATTTAGTATGCCTGTAGCTGTATAATGTGTGATAAATTGGTTCTTTGTGTCGATAACTTTAAGATCATGTTCAAAATAATAATAATAATAATAATATAATAATAATATATGCATTTGTAGAGCGTGCCATCCACTGCTGGGTAAATCATTCAATAACATTGCTTTTTAAAATGAAGAAAAAATCCACAAAAAAACTAAAACACACAGTAATTATTCTTTCTGACTTAGTTTTGTAGACACTAGCTTATACAATTCCATATTTTCAGGCATATCACTGCATGACAAGTGTATGGAGTACTATGTACGCCACCCAATGACAACAACACACAGAAAGAGATCTAGAGTAGATCTAACTCCACTACCATATTTAGTTTTTGTTTTTTAATTGGGCTTTAGAGCCTCTTTCAAGATTCTTTCCCTTAAATCGCAGCATGACAGACCAATCTACCGTAACTACACTGACTGACAAATTAACCACAATGGTTGCCCTGAAGGGCATCCCCAGTTGCCACCAGCATCACGAAGGTTAAAAACACTTACTTCTGTTTCTCGGCTCGGTGCCTGGTGATCATCTGTCGGACCAGCTTGTCCAGACTCCGCGAGTATTCCAGTTCCACCTCGGAACGACGGCGGAAAAACTCCTGGAGTTCCGCCACAATGGCCACCTGGATTTCCAGCTTGTTCTCCAGACATTTCAGTTGGTCGCCGAGCTGGGCACGGATATCTGAAACACCAAGAGAGTCCAGTTGTTGGCTGAGGACATACTAGTTTTTTAAATCTATTTATTAAACACATTTATATAGAGTAAATATCCAGAATAACTGATAAAATGCGCTTTTCTAGTCTGTCACACCTTGTTCTCACCCAAATGCTCCTATTTAAAATATCACCATAGATCAGATAAGCAAGTCTAGATTACTGTAGAACAAGAGGGTAAAGAATTTCATATAAATATAATACCAATCAATATTATTTATATTTAAACTATTTACTTTCAGCCTCTGAGATTATGAATAGTCTAGCGCTTTGGGGAAATGGGTGAACAAGCTTATGCATACACTTCACAAAAAAAAGGTTTTTAGAATGTTCTTGAACGTGCAAAGTTTGTCTATTTCACAGATGTTTTGTGGGGAGAGTGTAGCTATATATGGGAGTTTGTAGAAATTGAATATCTGAAATTTTGGGAGCACAGTTGAAGGCTGAAAACATTCATGATTGTATTGTTTATTTTTAAATTTTTTTTTTTTAATTGGGGGTTTAGGCTCTTAGACCTTAGAGCAACTTTCAGGATTCTTTCACATACAGCTTGTCAGTTTGTGGCAGGAGGAAACCCACAATGTTGCAGTAAACCTGCAAGCACCAGCTGGTACCAATGGATCAAGGATGATGACTGCACAGTACAGACAGAGCATCCTATTACAATGTGAAGACATTCATGATTGTAGAGTGATTATGGAGTTTAACGTTGCTGCAGGAATCTTTCACCCATTTGCGATGATCATGATTGTAGAAATCAAGGATACGAATTGTGATGTTGAGTAACAGGCATACAAGATTCTTATTCAAAAGGTTTTACATAAACACGATAAAGCAATCTTCAATAAAAAATCTTCAATCCAACCACAAGAAAATATCAAAGACATTATCTAGCAAAAGTAGCATCACCTACTTCATACGTAGTCAGATTTAATAAATGCAATTATGTTTTGGGGTAATAGTAGGTTCTTCACGACTGTCATGGCGATGACTTATCAATGCATACATACGGTTACAGAAATACTTCACAGACCCCATGTCGAGCTCCTTGCAGCTTTTCTGCAGATATTTTAAATACCAAATTGCAGGGCTTTGACAGTGACTGATGCATATGCACGAGAAATATGATAATATATCAATCATTACATACAATACAAGCTTCAACAAAGATTCAGAATGATAGTGTTCCAGAGTACCAGCTAATATCACTCAAGTATAACAGTTACTACAACTGTACAGAAGACTTTGCACCAAGTTTTATTCAATATAAACACAACAATTGTAACAAAACTATTTGGCAGCCATCTTGAATAAATTAAATTGATAAATAATGAGCATGTGAATGAATATATAGAAAACAGTTTATACTCTTAATTCTTGATTGAATAAGTACATACTCCCCAGGGGGTTGAAAGGGAAAGTGAGTGCCCAGATTGATCCAATGATTGGGGTAATGGTGTAGCTGACTGGAGTAATGGTGTAGAACTTTGAGCATTTAAAAAAATAATTTTTTATTGGGGTTTTAAGTCACTTTCAAGATTCTTTCACTTTTATCACGACTTGTCAGATTAGGGCAGGAGGAAACCTGCAACATCCGTAGTGCTGAATATTGCAGTAAACCTGCGAGCACCAGCTGGTACTGACTTTGTGCATTAAAAAAGTATATATTTTATTATTACTATATCTCATCCAGACAAAATAAGTACTAGTTTATATCTCGCTTGTAAATCCAGTCCGTCATTATCGCCATCCAGCATACCTAATTTCCACCGAAATTACAGAACCACCTATCTGTGACAGCTGATCAAAGGAAAGGGGAGATAATCACATGTCATAATCATGATAATCTAGATGGCGCTGTTGTTACCCGAGTGGGCAATTAACGCAAGTTCGGCACCATTAAGTTAAACCACCCTAGTGACACAAACGATGTGTCACAAATGTGTGAAATGTACACAGTGACATGTTGCTGACAAAATAATCCAAGCTTGTAATACTAATAGTTGTATTGGGATGCAGGGTTGTGACAATTTTTAAAAGGTTTTGAGCTTGACAATATATACCTGGCCCTACATTACTAAACGTTTTTAGTAATAATAGTAATATTAATGTGTACATTTATATTGCGCCAAATCCAAAGTGTGCTCAATGGGCTACATTATTACCCTGGCCCCGTGATTACGAAACTTTTTGAGTATGATTTCATGCTCAAGCTCAAATTTTATGTGAGGATTAATGAACAAAACTTTGAATTGAGTATGAAATCGTACTCAAAATAGTTTCATAATCTCAGGGTTGGATCAGTATGATTTCATGCTCCTCAATTATTTTGTACTCAAATCCCAATACAAAATTTAAGTCGAGAATGAATGTTTTTTAACCTCAGGGCTCGACTTAAATTTTGGATGATATAATTGTTATCATGTAAATATTGATATGGAGAGTTCTGAAGTGCTAATGAATGCACCCATACATCAATGCCCTGTCTAACCCCACCCCCAACTCATCCGATCCCCACCCAAAGATTTGACCTCAGATCATCAATCTTCTAAATATTATGTAAACAGTTTGGATCAACAAAACATCTACTGGCATTGACAACATTTTTTTAATAATAATAATAATAATAACTGCATGTATATAGCAGATAATTTACAATAGTATGTTCTGTGCGCATGTGTATAATAAAAACATGAAACTGGACATGGTAGACAAATATGCAAGCTAGTAGGCTGCTGTGTAATTAAATTAGTTTTGAAAAGATGTGTTAACAGTCTTTTACGATGAGTCAGTAATATTTTTTCCACAAGAACCAAAACCTTTGAAATAAAGCCGATCTGATATGTCTTCAGATGTGGCACTGTAAACCTTCATCATTTCAAATGATCAGAAAGTAGGGGGATATTCCTGTGGAGTCAAATAATCGACGGTTATCCGGAGACCGATATCGTTACCGTGGTTTCCAATGCAGTCAATTATTCCTGGTAATGCTTCAATTACTGTTCTAGTTTTCGGAGATAACTTTCGAGCGATTTGCATTAGTTTCTTCAGTCTGTGTTTTTCCGGTCAAACATCTGTTCTCTGTGAGTCAAGATGGCCGCCACCTGAGCCCAGCATGTTCAATGTTTTGATTTGTCATTTTTAAATACCAACAGAGATACTCCAGGGAATCCTGTAAACAATAGATTTGTGGGTTTCTCAATTTTGATAGAACATGTGCATTCTTCAGATCTCAGAGAGATGTCATTTTACATCTGGTAATAATCATAGTAAAAGCAGGACTATGTACAGTTATGTGTTACCGTAAGATCTATGAGCCATTGTTGATGCTGTTGCACCAAGATACAACTAATGCTTCATAATAATAATAATAATAATGTGCACATTTATACTGCACCAAATCCACGTTCGAAAGAGTGTTCTTCAGTGTGCTCTCATTTTCCCTCTCAACTCCCTGGGGAGTAAACAACCCAAGATGCTTTTCAAGGCGCTAGAAGTTCATCATTCACATGCCCATATCCTTCTGGGTACCCATCCTCTGCTTCATCAGTGCTCATATTCATGATTTGTCCGTTCTTGAGATTATCAGAATGAATTCGAGGAACATTGAATGCATCAGAACATGACATTGAACACATTCTTGATGTTCTTTGAAAGAGTCAAGCTGATCTGATAGACTAGTGGTTAGTCAATCAGCGTCCGAATTCAAATCTTGCTCAGTAGTCAGGATTCATAATAATATTTTCCTACTCAAAGATTATTTCTCATACGAGCTGGTCCATAATATTACAATGTTTAGAAGTGCGATAACAAGTTATCATGGCCTTGGGTTTTATCATCTATGGGTTTTATCGTCTATGGTTTTTCTACACCTCGGCTAGTGCCTTGGGTTTTATCATCTCTGGTTCATCTACACCTAAGGTATTACCACCATTGGTTCATTTGTGATAAGTATGGCTTACCAAGTGATAAGTATGGTTTATCGAGTGATAAGCATGGCTTACCGAATGCTAACAAAGTGTTATCATAACATCAAAGGTCATGATGGCCTCATTGGTAACAGTGATAGCCAGATTTCCTATACAGTATACAATATATCTGATAAAATACCAAATATTGTAACATGATAATATATTCTAAATATGACAATGCCATCTGTAACATACTTATTCAGATAAGATCTGCCCTCTTAAACACATGGGAACCTTTGGTTTATGGGTCCTGACTTGCTACGTTTTGAAGGCAACATGATAGTGAAGTGGGTCCTAACTTGCTAAGTTTTGAAGGCAATATGATAGTGAAGTGGGTCCTAACTTGCTAAGTTTTGAAGGCAACATGATAGTGAAGTGGGTCCTAACTTGCTAATTTTTGATTGGAAGATTATAGTTAAGTG
>JAUTBT010060854.1:0-14776 GCA_032361225.1 Lepetodrilus schrolli | reverse complement strand
AATGCACTGGTCGATAGATCACTGCCTAATGAGATGTGTCATTAAAATTTGTGTATGAGGGAAGTTTAGTTTGCTCAGCTGCAATCCAACTGTTTCAGTCGAGATGGCGAGAATTTTACGCCATATTTTGTAAACAATCACCAGCATGATGCTTCTACACTCGAATATAAAATATACAGTCAACGACAACCTTGTTTGAATATGCAATGATGTTGGAATGTATGGATTTAGCATGTAGTGACAAAAAACAACTTGTATTTCATGTTTTAAATGCCATGAACGAGTCTCAAATGTAAACACACGTTGACTCGAGACAGACAGCTAGATACAGAACAGACATTTTGCAGCTGACTGCTGTTAATAAACACGCTATTTGAACATGCAGTACATCTATTTTACCTTCATATGCAATTAGAAATCGTGCAAAACACCAGAATGGGGATTAATTTCCATCAATGAATTCTGTACAGTCTGGAAGATACCCGGCGACTGCTACGAATATTACGCCAGAGTTTAACTAGGTCAAGTCAATAGCCTTGAGTGCACGTACACATCAAGTGATAAACAGCTGATAAACTGAATGGACTACCCATTAAATCTGAACCCAATAAATAACCTTAGATATAGATTTTTTTAATGGTGATATTTCATGAATTTTTCATAATCTGTTTGTTTCATTTACATAAGATATGCATTAGCTGTTATACTAGTAGTTACATTATGCCTATTTGTAAAACCCGAGTTATGATATCTTTTACGTAGAGTGGAAATCTTGTTTCTTAGATTGCAACGTTGCAAGTTTTACTTTTACGATTTCTCAACCAATTCGCAATGCAAAGATTACACATGATAATATACTAAAATATTACTGCTGATATGGTCTATTTCATTTTTCGGTCGACCAAAATGTAATCTATTTAATTATATTGATCGTATCTCACTTATAATTGCATTTAAAATGATATTATTTCGCACATTTATACCTGAGCACGTGATCATTACAATGGAAACAATGTTTGTTTCATACAAGCAATATTCAGAGCATAGCAGTCATGAACATTACCCCGCAGTGATGACGTAATTCCAGCTGATTCTATTCAACAGGCAACGTAACGTCATACTATTTTAATCCAGCAGGGACAAGGGTAATGTTTTTGAACCAATAAATCGAGAGAAGTCTGCGATATTGACAAAAACCCATGTGAGAAGGGCATACATCTACCAGTGGAGTCAGGAAATACAGATGATGGACTGTGTGTCAATACTCACGATCGTTTCATCGTACTCTTCAGCCTTTGGGTTGATACAGACGATCATGCGAACTTTGCCCTCACCGTCAAAGTAGTTCTTGAACAAATGTGTCACTTTGGAATCCCTGTAGGGAACCAACTGCAAAAGAGGACAGCCAAAAGTTCATATCGCCCACATGTTACTTTCACCGGTCCACCAGACATAATCTGCTTCTCGTTCACCAGTGTTGGTAAAACCACTGTCTTAACCCATCATTGTCCCAAGCTAAACTGGTAATATAGTAATATCAAACACACGATGTAGACAAACCTTTGTATTCATCCCACTGTTCTGATTTTCCCGCAAGGCTTCAATGCAACTTCTTAGCACCATCAGTGTTTGGTTTATGTTACCTGCATGTAAGAAGAATAACAAACTCAATATGGTACACAAAAATGATGAAGAATGAATGAATGAATTAGTGCTTTACGTCGCAGATGGAATATTTCACCCATACGCGACAAAAGGATGAAGAAGAAAAAAATCTTATCGTTGCCCGGAAAACTCCTAGAAAAACTCCAATAATACCCCACATGGATGAATGAGAGGTAATCCTCAGCCCGACTCCAGCAGCAATGTTACAAAAGAAGACTATTAGTCTGTGTCGCGGTGTATAGCTGCAGGACTTACCGGCCTCCTTCAGTCTCTCCCCAGAGTTCTTCGTGCGGTTTGTCCTCTCGCTGCCCGCCAGATCCACCAGAGACAACTGACTGACCACTACATACTCCAGGTCCTGAAACAAGTGTCAGACATTGAAACGAGTGTCACAGACATTGAAACAAGTGTCACAGACATTGAAACAAGTGTCACAGGCAGATATAACTGACAGCCACTGAAACAAGTGTTATAGATAGACATAGGTGGCAGCCACGGAAACAAGTGTCACAGACATTGAAACAAGTGTCACAGACATTGAAACAAGTGTCAGATAGATATAACTGACAGCCACTGAAACAAGTGTCACAGACATTGAAAC
This sequence comes from Lepetodrilus schrolli, assembly GCA_032361225.1. Classification (NCBI taxonomy): domain Eukaryota; kingdom Metazoa; phylum Mollusca; class Gastropoda; order Lepetellida; family Lepetodrilidae; genus Lepetodrilus; species Lepetodrilus schrolli. The sequence goes on along the minus strand of JAUTBT010060854.1, from coordinate 12,510 downwards.
AAGTGTCACAGACATATCTGTCAGACAGTCATTGAAACAGTACCAAATATACATATGGTCTAATGTGGATGATGGGGACATAAATGTCGTGGATGAGTGAGGAGTTTGAGGACACATACCTGGATGACGTCGCCAGACCGGGGGTCTACTGGAGCCTGCACCAGTCTGATGTTGAACACACTGTGACTCCGACTGGACTCTGCGTTCAGAGCTGTGTGTGCCACTTTCCTTCTCTTCTGACCTGCACAGACAATAAGCCAATGATGTGATACTGGTGTATCTGTACAGACAACAGCCAATGATGTGATACTGGTGTATCTGTACCGACAACAGCCAATGATGTGATACTGGTGTATCTGTACAGACAACAGCCAATGATGTGATACTGGTGTATCTGTACAGACAACAGCCAATGATGTGATACTGGTGTATCTGGCTACATATTTGCTCACATTGTTAAGAGACAATTCAAGTAATGTACGGCCAGGGGAGACCTGCGCCGCTCACCTTTGTACAAGACTTCGAAGGCATCTTCAGGACTCTTGACCTCCACCTCCAGACAGTTATGTACGTACATGTTCTCTGATACGTCTGTACGCAGGATCTTAGACTGAGGCGGCCTGGAAACACAGCAACATTCACTACAGTACTGTCAACTTACTGATGATAGTACATATGCCAATGGAAGCGTTGGATATTGCTTATCAATTGCCAGCCAGCATATTCCACTTGCCAAAGACACGTAGTTCTTGACCAATAAATGGATACTCAAAGGGGTTTAACAAAATTTATCATAGATCAATTTCTATTTTTTTTTATATTGGGGTTTCAAGATTCTTTCACTCATATCACAGCTTGTCAGTTTAGGGCAGAAGGAAACCCCCAACATCCGTAGTACTGAATGTTGCAGTAAACCTGGGAGCACCGGCTGGTACTGACAAGACCAAGGATGATATCTGCATTGCCACTCTACAGACAGCGCATCCTATCAATATCGCGTCAGAATGGTAACTTTCGCGAACATTGATGGCGCGCCCCCGGGGCGGGATTTGAACCTGGAACCTTTGGCTCCGAAGTCCAACGTTCTACCACTGCGCTAACACCCGCCTAGTGTCGCGTGATACCTACACGTATCTTACCTGGAGGGGGCGCGCAAGGGACTGTGTAATAAACATCTTCTTCTTCGTCCTATTTACTCTCACAACTTTTGAAATATATGGTGGTTTACTCAATGACTGTACCCATTCTCTCGAGGTTACAAAACTCGTGCTCAACTCAATGTTTCCAGGGACATGATGTCAGGAGTGAAATAAAGTGCAGGTTCACCTGCTACTAAGGGAATGCCACAGGGGAATGCCACATTTCTGAATTTGTTCTCCAAAGACAAAATTATCTGCAGGCACGAGCCTTGTGACCTAATAATAGCTACGCCCCTAGTTTAGTTCATAAATTTGAGTTCAGATTGAAATCATATTCCAATAATATTTCTGGTCTGCCATACAGTATATACATGTATGTATGCAAATATAGACCATATTAAATAATGCCTGCTACATTGCTACATGAATAGTATACAGTGGTTGTCTGATAACTATTACTCCAAGCTTTATATTTCTACAGTACTGTGGAGAGTGGTTCACCACCGAATCGGAAAAAGAAAGGAACGCTCTTAAGTAAGACATGTCCGCCCATAATTAGATACATTATTAATACTAATGTCGCATTATCAGTATGGGGAATGGAACATTAGTGTTTCTGACTATTCAAATGTGTTACCGAAAGTTACCATCAGTATTTTGTTAAGGATAACTTATCAGTATGAGCCTAATACAATCGAAACATGCCTGAGACAACTGTCTGAAAAAATGCTGAAGTGCAACAGAAATATTACATTATCCAAATATAGTTTTCTAGTTACCATGGAATTTTCTGGTTACCATGGTAACTGATTTTCTATCATAAATTCATTCTTGGACCAACGCTCATTCATGTTAGTAAGGTATTCCTTTAATTTTATCATGATACCTTTGGTACTTTTGAAGTTATTCACATATTTCACAGAACTGAGAATCACAGTCAATAGTGATTTTGACCATAGTTTTCACAATTGCTAAAAATACAAATTTGCTGAAATTATGTTTAGTATCTTTAAATGATAGGCTGTTTTGACAATTATATACCTGTTGAGATAAATTGAATTTTAAAATAATCTAATTTACAGCAGAATAATTATATTATCTAAATACTAGTATGGACTTTTCTGGTTACCATGGTAATTTCTTTTTGGTCATCAATTTATTCATGGACCAATCCCCATTCATGTTGGTATGGTGTTGCTGTAATTCCATCATAATGACTAAGGTACTTTAGAAGTTATTCACATGAATCACAGAACTGAGAATCGCAGTCAACAGTGATTTTCCCCATCTTTATCATCCCAAATGTTTGTGAATTTTTGCTGATATTTGCTAAAATATGGATTACATTGCATTGATCTATCCATATGGATATAATTCTGCAAAACTGTGATATAGTTTTATATCAAATATATATCAAAAGTCTATGATAACCAAATACATTGAATTTTCCTATTTTGATCACCACTGGTTGCTATGGCAACTAATTAAAAAATAGTTTATTGTAAATATTCGAGTTCCCATTTATATCAACAAGACACATGTGGAATTTGATCAGAATACCTTTAATGGTAATATAGATATTCAACTTCAAGTATATCACTGTATAATTTTAAGTATCCCACAATTAATGTGGCTGTGACGTCATGACGTCATAAATCAATCAGGAAGCTTAATAAACGAGAGCTGTTGATCTACAATGTCGTTGATTCTATTCTAGATGTATGTATGTCTGAAACATGCGCCATAACTGCGGTATCTTAACATTGTTATTACATTGATATTACATGTGAATGATATTTCAGATTAAACACGGCTCGTATTTTGCTATTCTCGGGAGCTCTTAATAGAGATCCTGTGCGACATCTAACTATGTTGAAGGTGAATATACCCTGTCTTATTTCATATATTATTGTATTCGGTTAATACTATAAACTCCCCTTCACTAGCACACACACACACACACACACACACACACACACACACACACACACACACACACACACACAGAGGTGAATATTTCCTCTCTTATTTCATATCATATTGTATTCGGTCAATACTATACTCTCCCCTTCATTAGCACACACACACACAAACACACATACACACACACACATACACACACACATACACACACACATACAAACACACAATCGCACACACACCCACACATACACATACCCCCCCCCCCCCCCACACACACACACACAAACACACACCACCATACACACACAAACACACATGCATTCACCATCCCGCCACACACACACACACACACACGTTCCCGCGCTCGCATGCGGTATTATATACATGTATATCTAGGCATTAATTTTTCTTCTTCAGAAATCAGTTTACTTTGATGCCGCAATTTTTGTGCCCAAACAGGAGAAGTGCGGAAAGGGTGAGCGTATTGTATTCCTTCTGAGAGTATACCATCTTAAACCTTGCAACTCTTCCAAATATATTTCAAACTGTCGCTTTCTCAATGATTCATTCTTACGATACTTAGATATATACATTGCCTATTCGCAATATATTTTAACATTTCTATCGGTTTCATGAATATATAATGGAAGTCAATAAATAGCAGTCTGCCTTATATTTGACACCTATTTAAATTTTCATTTACACCTTAAGTTCCGAGATAGAAAGGAACGCATATATATACATTTCGTTTAAATTTCAATTAACAGTGCATATTCTTAAATACACGACCGGGCCCCGAGATTACGAAACTTTTTTTTACGTACAATATCGTGCTCAACTCAAAGTTTTGTTCACAATTTACCACTCAAATCGTACTAAAAAAGTTTCGTAATCGCCGGGCCGGATGATGGAATTTCATAAATATGCATTAAATAAATACTGTCCTAGAAAAGCTTCCTGGCTGGAGAATAAGGCTCATATGGACGAACTAGTCTTAAAACGAATATATCCTCTCAGTGCTACCCTTAAAGTAATGGTATAATCTAGGCTAGATACGGTACGATTACCAGGTGCACTATGCACATCCATCTGAGTGAAACACTGACGGAAAACAATATGTTCCAGATGTCTTTGTGGAGTGGTTATGTGCTGATGTTAGCGGAGCTAAAACACACTCATGCTTTCTAGAAGCAGTGCGGCAATCATGCAATCAGGCACGTAGACAATCTATTCGTAAAAAGAAAATAGGGTGGACTGTCTTTAAATAAACTATATCTTTTCTGAAGAGCACAATGTGACATTTGTCTACATAGATTATGTATCTACTGGAAATAAATTATTTGAAAAGAGTTATCTGGATGTTGTTATTTGGATGTGTGTGTGTATGTTTGTGTGTCTCTCTCTTCTCTCTCGCTTTCTCTCTCTCCCCTCTCTCTCTCCCTCTCTCTCTCTCTCTCTCTCTCTCTCTCTCTCTCTCTCGCTTTCCTATTTACCATCGTGGCTTCATTGAGGTAATTGCCAGGACAAGAAGAAGAAGAAAATTGTGAATTAAAGTGTCTAGCACATGTTGCATAAAATATATACAACTGAGATCAACTAAGGTCTAGAATCGAACTTCCTTGGCCTTGTGACTGACGTGTACACAAGCTTTCCATCTGCGGTGATGAACTTGGATACGAGGTTGGACGCTGACGCTTCTACCAAGACAAAGGCGCCGAGGACCTTGGGGTCCGCCCAGTGGAACTTGGACACTCCCGGGGGAACTTTACCCTTGTTCTTCTTGCTGAGTTCCATCCTGTCAGAGCATCCGGACAGGATGAAGTCCAGAGTCACGTTGTCCTTGGTTTCCTGTAGGTACTGAAGAATAGGATGACTGTCAGATAAATGAGTCCGTCACTGGATATATGAGCCCATCACTGGATATATGAGCCAGTCATTTGGTTTATGAGACCGTCATTAGATATATGAGCCCATCACTGGATACATGAGCCAGTCATTTGGTTTATGAGACCGTCATTAGATATATGAGCCCGTCACTGGATATATGAGCCAGTCATTAGATATATGAGCCAGGCATTAGATATATGAGCACATCACTGGATATATGAGCACATCACTGGATATATGAGCCAGTCATTAGATATATGAGTCCTTCATTGGATATATGAGCTCGTCACTAGACATATTACCCCGTCACTAGATATATGGACCAGTCATTATATATGACGTTGATGAAGTTTGTGATAGGAGTTGTTGTGATGTATTTAATGCTTGTGGGATCTCTTAAAGGGTGTCCGTTGATGATGATGATGATGATGCTGCTGCTGATGATGTTGATGCAGAGAATTAATATACCTGTAGATTATGATCATGTCCGCACATGTAACCGTTTGCTTTATGTTTTACAAGCATGGGCCGTAAAATATCATCCAGTATGAACGTTGGTCCGTGTTCTGATATCGAGTAGATTGGGTAATGGCCTGCCGCAAACAGATAGGTCGCTCTGCAAAGATCACAGATGTTGTGGTTGTAACTCCAATGGCAACATTGTCGTGTGCATTTGTCAGACATTATTGCTCGCATTGAATCATGATATCAAACTTAGTATTAGAATTTCGAGCACGTTTCCACGCTGTTACACAAAATAGATTGCATTGTATTGCAATGCAAATTCATCTATTTTGTGTAACAGCATGTAATTTATGACCATATTCTAATGGGTCCAATTTGTAATTCATTTTCAATTAGCAGTTGCTGTTTGGATTGTATTGCAATGCAAATTAAACAGCAACTGCTAATTGAAAATGAATTGCAAATTGGACCCATTCAAATTTAATCATAAATTACATGCCGTGAATAGACAAACATGGATAGACAAACGTGTACACCTAATGGGGTACTGTTCCTATCTGTGTGTGTGTGTGTGTGTGTGTGTGTGTGTGTGCGCCCCCTTCTCTCTCTCTCTATCAATCTCTCTGGTTCAAATCGTGGACGACTTGCTTGCTGGCCTTGAGATGTTCTTCTATCCAGCCCCATTGTGTGAAGGCGGCTACTGGATCCTCAGGGCCCTGTGGTTGTAGCTGTGTTTCGTCATCAGCCAGACCAGCCAACATCACGGTGTCTAACATCAGGATATCTATACTGGCGTCGCTATTTGGGATTTTGAAGCTGAGAGGGTAGTAAAAGTCTGGGAAACGCCTGGAAATGACGTTGGAAACATACAGAATCAAAGGGCAAGGCCAAAGTTATGAAACTGTTCATCAAAGGACAAGGCCAAAGTTATGAAACTGTTCATCAAAGGGCAAGGCCAAAGGCCAAAGTTATGAAACTGTTCATCAAAGGGCAAGGCCAACGTTATGAAACTGTTCATCAAAGAACAAGGCCAAAGTTATGAAACTGTTCACCAAAATGCAAGGCCATAGTTACGAAACTATCCATTCAAGGGCAACAACATGATTATGAAACTATTCACACTGTGTATTAGTTATTTCGAGGTTATACGGGTGATATGGTGTCAGGTCGGTCCGCACAAATCCGTATTTCCTGAGACGCAGCAAATATATACTATCATCATATCATTAAATTTATGGGGACAAAAGCATCAGTGACTATACAATCGACGGAGATGGTCGTAAATATATTATAGAGATAATCTCACCCGAATGTTGTTGTTATGTCAAATCCATCATAACTATCATCATATCTAATCATGTATCTAGCAGTCTAATACACAGGCATAGTATTGGTGATAAACGATGGTCTACTATTATATAGTTAATACCAAATATTGATATACTACATAAGGTACTGACCACTTGCTGGACAGCTTGGAGTACTCTATCTGCGCAGACACATTACCTATGTGGTCGTGGTTACCAGCTATGATGTACCAGGGAACTTGTAAAGACTTTTCTGTGTACACGTTCTCGAAGGTATACTGAGGTACAATAGAAGAATTAAACATAGTGAATGGAAGCATTGTACATCAGTTTCAAGTGAAATAACATTATTATACTACTAAGGCCATAGTTATTTGATTCCCTGGTTTACCGATCCGCCGACTCGATGTTTTCTACTTTGGAAAATAGAATTAATTACTTAGTATTTTATTATATTCCGCCGACAGTGTACTAGCCCTTAGGACATTATAATAGAAATGGTGAAGGAGTAAGTCGTATAAACCATGGACAAAGACCGACAGGCAATGGTTGATACAAAGTCGAAACCAATTTGATTAGTTACTAGAAAATATGTATAACAAAAGTCTAATTATACCAATTACTACTATTGACAAGCCGCACTTGAAAAATAATTATTCATTCAAATCTGAACAATTCATGTGTACTGGTGTTTATAACAATTATTGACAATTATTTTGATCAATTATATTTATTTTCTTAATTGAGGGGGGGGGGGGAGGGGGTAGGTGTCTTTGTATACGAAATACATATATTTCTCGTTGACCAAAATATTAAAAAATATATCACATGTCGGGGAAAGATTGTTCTTTCAGAATATGTAACAACATCGATATTGACCATTATTCCCTATGTAAGTTTGATCTTGCCTATTTACACATAGTACCTTGCTTACTGATGAGTTACCTATGTATATTAATTTATGTTTTTTTGCAAAACTGTACTGTTAATATGTTACCTTAAATCTAGGATCATCAACGTTTCTGATTCCATACTTATAGAAGTTGTCTCCAAGTTCAAGGACAAAGTCGATACCACCAACTTGTTCCGCCACCTGCGCCATACGATGCGCAGTGGCCAGTTCTATAGGGGTGGTGAAAGGAAACGTTTCGTGGCCTCCATTATCAGCAATGACTATGAAGCGGAGAACATCGTCTGTACCTAGACAAACTGAAAATAACCAATCTGGAAATATGTTATCAATTCAAGAACACTTTAGATAGGCCTACTATAATAAAGTATGTACTAGTTGTAAGTGAAGACTTCATTGGTAAAAATAGATCTAATGTTCCCAATTTAAAATTCAGTTTGTCCTTAAGAAAGTTTGGGTCATATTTGAAATAGAGTGGAGTCCTAGGTAAGGTGTCCGGTGTAAACATTGATTATATATTTGATCATACTCATTTCTTCCCAAGAGTACTAATTTCTTACAGAAGAATTAAATAAATATTAATTGGTTATAGACTACTGTATTGTTCTTTTCTTATAGTAACATGTTCATAATAATAACTAATTGAAATTATTATCCGAATGAAAAATATTTTGTATTAATAATTAATATTTAATCCCATAAATATGGTATTCACATAATCCAAATAATTATTTTACTGAATATATTCACATATTTACCTTTAGCACACAAAGCCACCAAAAATAGAATAACCATTTCAAAACAAGGTCCTTTCAATGTCCAATGACCAGCAAATTACAGTACTTATCTTTGTCTACATATAGGGCATAACAGAAATTTACTGAGACAAAACAGATGGTAACTGATTTGATAACTAACACACAATAGCTAAGATATATAGTGCCACTGTACATATATCTGCAATCAAGAACATAGCACAAAGAGGAGAATTAAACATTTAATTAGATGAATAGAATATTTTACCTATCACACTACCACCATTCCCACATAGACAGCAATGTCACCATCCACACACAGACAGCACTGTCACCATTCACACACAGACAGCACTGTCACCATTCACACACAGACAGCAATGTCACCATCCACACACAGACAGCACTGTCACCATTCACACACAGACAGCAATGTCACCATTCACACACAGACAGCAATGTCACCATTCACACACAGACAGCACTGTCACCATTTCTATCACATAAATACACCATAGTAAGCTATACCAAAACTCTTACTACAATGCTCAATATATTTCCACACAATAGATGACATGGTATGAACAGGCATGTGATACTACAAACAATAAACAATAAAGTGATGAAATTCATGGTTCACATTCTATGCGGACAATGGAGTTCATGGTTCGCGGTCTACACCTGGCCATAGAGTTTATGGTTCAAGTCTACATCATAAAACAGCATCAGCTCACGGTTCACTGTACAATAGAATGTTACTGGTTCACGGTCTACACGTGAGAATATAGTTCATGGTTCACGGTCTAACCTAACAATAGATTTCATGGTTCACGATCTACACGTGGCAATATACTTCGTGGTTCTCGATCTACACCTGATAATAAAGTTAAAAAACAGTCTAACCTAACAATAGAGATTACGGTTCACGGTCTAAACCAGACAATAGAAAGGATACTGCAGTCACTACGTTACCGTTTATCTCACTATGGCAGTCACATTGAAAAACAACTGCTAACATACACAGATACAAATACATAATTGTGTATAGATTTTTCAATAGGAGCTCCAGGGCAATCAGCCACAGTTACCTTGTACCTTATATACGACACAATAAAACACGGACATCCCATAACTGTGTAACACGAGTAGAACTACGTATACTACATATGACCCACATTCCTTCTGTCCAATAGTTCATTTTAAATTCATTCGTGTGATCGCACGTACGTGTGATCAATATCTCCCACGGTGTATCCACACAATTAATAACACCTGCTGGAAAATACATTACATGGAGAAATTACAACTGAAATACGGTCATAAAATATTTATTGTATTTGCATTGAAATGATGGTTCCACATGATACCACATTCTGACAAAATTGTGAAGAATATATCGACTTTTGGAAATGAAGGAAGTGGTGCCATTGAAATTAAACATCCTGGAGTTCCCGGTCACTTTTAATTAGGTAGGATGCCGTGATGCCCAGCACCACGTGATGCACTCCCACTAATATTTTTATGATTAAGCCGTTTTCCATTGTTGTTTGTTGGACGGTGAACTAGTGAAATCATTAGCATAGTGCAATATCATGATGATGAATGGTGAACAGATCATCGCAACTGTAACCATCAGTACAGTACCAGCTGTTATACATCGTGCACAGTTAGTATATCGTCCTCATATCCTATCAGGGGCGGGTGGTAGCGCAGTGATAGAACGTTCCAGGTTCAAATCCCGCCCCGGGATCGCGGCATCAATGTTCGCGAAAGTTACCTTTCTAACGGGATATTGATAGGATGGTTGTATAGAGTGGCAATGCAGTTATCATCCTTGGTCTTGTCAGTACCAACCGGTCCTCGCAGGTTTACTGCAACATTCAGCGCTACGGATGTTGCGGGTTTCCTCCTGACGTAACCTGACAAGCCGTGATATAAGTGAAAGGTTCTTGAAAGCTGATCTAAACCCCAATTCAAATATGTTTTTAATAAAATCATATCCTGTCGTCTATTTACAAGAACCTACGTGATATCTACAGGAAAAGGATCACTACTAGTGATGACTAGTTTATGCTTTTGTATCTCCTCCCTGTCTACTAGCAGCTCTCCATGTAAGAGTTGGTGGTGAATTTGAGGACAACTTTCCTTGTTAAAAACATAGCATGTACGGCATGATGTGGGACAACAAGATAGGTGTCGACAACAAGGATTTCAGGTACAGTTTCAGATGGTGGTCAAGGCTTTATATCTACCCAAACAACGTACACCGCACACATTTACGAGCTAACTTGTCGATGATGACTGAATTGTAAGCAAAACATGTCCGGTAAAATTGTGATTAGTTCATCTGAGGGCTGTTAAGTTATCAATGCAAAGTTTTAATAATATTGGTAACATGGGTATAACGTCCTGCATACTTGTCGCCGTTTCTTCAAGGCACAGAAAATAGTTCTTGCCGCTCTGTGCACCTCTAAATGCACTTGCATCTACAATGACAGTTGAATCATACATGCCTACTGGTAGTAATGTAACCATTATTCTTTAACCCGTGCACTACCTCCTAATCTGGGATAAGTGTATGCTACACAACTGAGATCTATTCTTCAATTTTACATAGTGCTTCTCAATATATAGAAGGCTCGATGTGAATATCTTATTATATTATTGTGTAGATAGATTTGTTTCAATATACACTGTATATAATTATTAGACATGTACTAGTATTTCTGGAAGTAAAACCTCAGTGATAGTTCTCATTTCCATCACCAGTTGCAATTTTAAGACATTATATAACCGCCATTTTGTTTAATATGTATGTATGCATATGTTCAACTAGAAATTGGCAACATCGTATTCCTTGGATATTTGAAAATATATGATAGGACGGTTAAATCACGCTTGTAGATTTTCTTATTTAATAGAAATTAGAATAAGTAAATTTTATGACTGTGGCGCCCATCTTTGATATTCTCGCTCTCTGTGTCTCTCTGACGTGTAGATGTCTGAATGGGCCTTACCAATGTCAGAAAGTAACTGTAGTTACGGGTAATTACGAAATAATTTTTTATATTATCTTTTTTTTAAATCAATTGCTGGAATCTGTAAAAGTATAAGGGTAAATATAGTTGCATCAGAATATGTAATGACCCCATTAATGACCTTTGACCTTTGACAAAGATGATCTTGCCACTTTAATGGCATTAGTGGTGCAGATAAGTAATAAAAACTACATGAATTGTACAGTTTGTTATAAAAGCATGAAACCTGGTACATAGTTAGATAATTATATTCTAAGAAATTCAGGATGAGAGCCAGGCTGAAATATCCCTATTATTGCCGCCATTTTGATTTCCAAAATTGCCGCCACTCTTTATAGATATCTTGACGTCCAAGTGGCATTAGAAGGTAGATTTCATTGTGGAATATTTTTTTCTGATTCAAACAGTTACCTATTAATTGATCACCCATTTAAACAGGCTCTGGGCAGAAACGGCATTAACCCTCTCTCTGCTGAATTAGGCACAAACACTGCTCTATGGGCATCGCTGGTTGCCTTCAGCATGGAGAAAGTGAAACATTTGGCAAATAATCAGCTACAATAAATACAAATATACTGTATAATCCTTTAAATTAAAATATTATTAATAATAATGTCTACAGTGATATTTTACAGAAAGGTATTTTATAAAGTTCATTATTGTACTGTGTCCTGTTGACTATGGATGTTGTTTTCACATTAAACAATATATTATCATCTGTTACTTGTAAATTATGGAGCAACATCTATAATGTATGTTCGATAATTGGGGTCATTGTTACTCATACTAAAACATTGTCCGGATCTAGTGATAACTACATATAGTACAATAAATCAGTAAAAGCCAATACATATTATACCTGGATGTATCCATTCACGGAGCAAGCAGTAAGAAAACTAGACTTAAAAATCAGTGCAAAATCCTGCTCCTGCTCTCGACTGTCCTGCTAGAAACACACCTGCTTCGTGGTTTCAGTGAAGTTGTGTTTCCCTCTTTGACACCCATGACCTATTTAGTATCTTCTTAATTTTACAATGTTAACTGAACAGTATTGACAATTTGACATGTGACAAGAGGTAACATTTA
>JAUTBT010060843.1:0-14777 GCA_032361225.1 Lepetodrilus schrolli | reverse complement strand
TATATATATGTATCTATATATGAAATGTGAGAATGGGTACCCGGTAGGATAGCATGGTCATGTGAATGGTAACCTTGTAGCGATGTGTATACTCCCCAAGGAGTTGAGAAGGAACACTGAGTGCACACTGATCCATTGACCGGGGATAATAGTGTGGCCTTAGCATGCCTTAGGAGGTGGATTTTTGCACACATACGCACAGTATGCATTTATTAAACAAATTAGATACTAGTAATTAATTGAAATCAACACCATTCATATTTTTGCCAAAAAGACAACATATATATTATATGAACAACAATATTAACAAATGCAGTCACTATTGATCACATTCAAGAATATTGATTTTATATTGTGTAATTTCTTAATAAATATAGATTTTGGAGGTGCGTAAATGAAATGGTACACTACATCAATTTGTTCCCTTTCACATCAGTCCGGAAATGATTGACAGGAATCCACAAATATTTTCTCCAAGAAAACTCTTCTTTACCTGCCTTTGAAGAATCACAATGCAACCGGCCGAGCACCTCCACGATGTTATGTAGGAATAATGGTATGTCGATGATGGCTTATCACCATTGTGCCATGCAATCCGGCGGAACTAATAACCAAAGGTTATCAGGAGAAATACTATTATTCGGTTACGTGCTGTTTTTTTCTGACTGCCAATACGTGCTTCCCATCATCCTTACCATGCACCCAGCACGAGCGTCTTCTAAGTATATACCTACATGTATATACTATACGTATACGCCCCCTCTTGCATGCTTCCAGGTGCAATGGTCATGTGACCTCCTTTACAATTCCAGCGATGCCACGGAATTACTTGTCATCGACATTGCATCTAGTTGAGATCAATACTGTGTCATACGAAATAGAATTAAAACCAGAATAGACAGCCATCATCCATAACAAATAGTCACTTTAAAATCTAATTGATTCATAATCCCTGAACTCGGGAAGCTTAGATTATATGGGTTTGCATACTCCCCAGGGAATAGTGAATGCCAAGCGAGTGCACATTGAACATTTGAACCCGGGTAATAATTATTGTTTTGCGTTTGTTTTCATTACGGTTTAATAATATTTATTCTTACATAATACTGTATGTAGACAATGAGGAAAGTATAAATTCAAATTATTTTTTTTTTAATGATCAGCGCCTGAAAATTAATAAAAGAAATGTTCCATTGATATCGTCGTATCCAGGAAATATATTATATAATCATCAGTAGTCTTGTAGGGCTACTTTCCTCCAAGAACTTGCAGACATACTGGAAGAAGAATGGCACCAGATAAGAATCCTCAAACCGAGTTCCGAAATTTAGTAGAAAGCTTCCGTACAAAATATCTACCGGATCCTTAATTACTTTTCTTGTCAATGAGTATATGACAAAGGATGACTAATGCAATCATATATTACATGGAGACCCATGAGGGGGGGGGGGGTGCGCTATAGCACGCACTGTCGACCATTGAAGTCTACATTGTTTTGGTTCTGAATATGCATTTGATGTCATAGTATTATAGTATATACTTTTATTTCCGTCAGATGTCGTCATAAATGACTATCTTTTATGCGTGTTACCATATAAACAGTACTTGTGGGTTTCAAGAGGCCACTTTTCATTGGCTATAATATCGTGAATTCTTGGAGAAGGATGTAATACTTGGACGATAATGTTGGCATGAAAGAACTTATAGAAAATATAATACACAACATTTCAAAGTTTGGACGTCATGAAGACCAACTTGTCATCAGAACTAGGCCATCTTGTTGTCGTTATAAATGTCTTCTTTCTTTTACGAGCTGATTAGGCCTATATCATGACGTATCTGAATATGTATGTTTGTGTTTTGTATAAGATGTCCGTCCATTATTTATATAAAAATATAACCTAATAACCTAATTGTTGCTGATAGTGACGTTAATGATTTTTGCAATTTTAATTCTATAGGCCTTAATAATTGGTATAAATGAAATACAGGAAGACCGCTATCTCTTGCCATTAGAATATAGTCTATATACACAGATACATGGGTCAAGTAACAAATGTAGTCTAATCTGCTCAAGAACTCTACCATCTCTCAAAACTAAAACCTCATATCTAGTGTCATGAGCAAGCATTTTGCCTAGACCTTGATTTTGCTCATTATAAATATGCCTATTCATAATTATTATTGTTATTATTATTATTATTAAATATGAAAATAGACATAGATTGTGTATAAACATGACTAGTACCATGGTACCATACTTTGGTATGACTTTATTAGTATCAGATTATTATCTATTTTTAAAAGTCCTTCGACGACGGAATATCCATGGGTTTAGGGATATATAACTATATTTTGAAGCAATATTAAATATGAGGTATAGTTATTATTAGTAATTCCAACGATAGTTACTATATCTTAGTTAGTTTTCGTATTCATTCAAAATTTCAAGTGTCATGTCTATTTTAATATTAATCAATATTAATGCGTTCACAGTTATATATTGCAACTATCGGTGTAAACGGTAGAGTACGTAGACATGTAATGAAATGACGAATGTGAATAAATCCAGAGCATTAGTCAGTTGTTGACTCGTTGGTTGGTTGCTGAGAGCTTAGTCACGCTAAATATTAATTTAAATAGTTTATGCCATTCATTTCACATGTGCCTTCCAACATATATGTGATTCTTCATACAGGGGTTACGAGGAAGACGTGTCTTACAACATAATGGTCCACATCTTGACAGATCTACACCCCCACGTGAGTTTGATAGACATTCTTGTGACGTCACAGTCGTCAGCGGCCATTTTGGCAAAACAGGAACACGAACATACGTTTCTGTCGAGTCTCGCTGTATCAGCGAGTTTATCAAAACTGCAACGATCAATGTGCAGAAATATCGTGGTAAGTAATTCAAAATTCGACTAGCTTTCTTATATCAAATAGATTTCGCTGATCGAGGCCAGGAGAAATCGCCAAATGGCGAGCATGACTGGCGGTGAGAAAGTCAAATGTTCGTGGAAGTTGGACGGACAATGCTGCCATGTTGTGTGATTTTTACGAGAAAAATCTGTGTCGGTTTTAATGACTAAATGCATGTAATAATACTATCTGAATAAATGGAAAGATGAAAATCAAGTGTTAATATATCAGTTCGGTTGTTTTGGTTGTTGCTATGTCGTGCAGTCTGTCGGTAGTTTGGTCGGCGTCGATCATTTCTGGATTTCTCCAGTCGCATTCACATTCACTGAATCAGGTGATCCAACCATGCTATCATGTCAATATTTGAATGTACGTAGTCTGATCTACACAACAGACTGAACATGTGTTAGAGACACCACTGAAAAAGACGAGTGATTACTTAATTATTAATTAGATTGTAATTATTAGCATTTAATTTTGTTTTCAGAAAACTGCCTTCATATTTGAATCATTTACTACTGGATCTTGATCTATAGATCTGGTCTAAGTAGTTACCAAATTACAATATTTGATTGTAAAATCATTGTATGTGCTTTCAGTCTATTGTACATCTGGAATCATTAGATGGTTGCTGCATTTTCAGTAAATCACATAATCAGATTATGTTTTTACAGTTAACATTGGAAGGTGGGGACCCCCATATTGGATTTCCATCACTGTCATTTGACGTTTACCAATCCTTGATTTTTGGGTCTGCATGTCAGGAGTACATACCTGAAGCAGGGGTGGAAACCTACCTGTAACCTTAGACATACCAAGGTGTATCAGAATAATACCTGTGTTTCTGGTAACCAGACAGACCCTAATAAAAGCTTGCGGCCATAGAAATGTTTTTAAGAATGGAATTTTATTTTTTTTATGTCGCCAACCCATGACACTTAATTGTCTTTGACTTGCTCCACTTTTATTTTTATTATTATAGTTGTTTGAAAACGATAGTAGCCAGTAGCAGTGTTGCTTCATAATAATTCCAGATCGGCGCCATGTTGTGTCAATAGTATTAATGCCCTGTGATATAAGTGCCACCAGTGTAGTACCAAATTACTACCATTATAATTTGCTTGACAATTTATTTATTTTTTACAAATTTACAACTTTTTACCAAACATAGAACTTCGACTAGCTCTCTGGCTATTTCCTTGTAAGTACCATTTTCCCATCCACACAATCCAGGAGCCCCAAAATGATCTCTATGTCATCAGATTAAATGTATATAACTATATGGAAGGACATTTTGAACATTCATGTGCAGGAACAATTTTCATTCAAATGTCTATACGTAGATTTGGCAGGATGAGTACTATTCTGGTAACATACAACCGTATGGTTACATTTAGGCTGAGATACTGTACCGTCATGACAGTGGGTGAATCACCCATCAGCAACGTAAACCTTTAAATCAATCAAAACTAGTAACTTTAGAAGTGAAAAATGTTGTATCCAAAACTAGTTGTACTACTACTAGTACACTAGTACTAGTACGACTTTGTTTAAAACACACTAGTGTCAAACTATAATGGGTCGTGGGTGTAATTGATGGAGTACGACATTAGTTGATTCCTCATCATCATGTTGTTTACAAGAGACCATCTATATTGAGGATAAATAATGATGTTGCCAAATACCAAAGTCAAACTATTGGGAGGATTACTAACATCTTGATCATGTATCTGTGTATTTTAAATAAATGTTAAAATATGTATTTGTCTAGCTTATCCCTGGTTTTACTAGTGTATGGACAGGTAAATTATGGCCTGTTTTTACTAGTGCTAGGAAAGGTGAATTATGGTATTGTAACCATAGCAACCCCAGTATTGTCTCGGGGATACCACTCCCGGAGTCCCACAATCTGATATCAATAATTACATGGACACCTTGAAGTCACATATCAATACCAAGTATATATCCTGATCTATTTAACGACCATCGGGTTGTCCAATGTACCTGTTTAATTATCCTATCAATATCTGATTAGCAACCTATTTCCAAACTTCTATTATGCCCACTGCCCCGAATGAAGCTCAATGTTCTGAGATTGTCAGGATGGTTTCTGTCGTTGCCATGGCAACTGGAAATAAATCCACAGGTCTAATCCGCAGCAACACAGCAATCTTGTCCCTACGTGATGGCATGGGGCGATTTCAGTACTAGATCAGTTCCACGAGGTGTAAAAAGATGACTTTCTTGGTGTTGAACAAACAAAACAGACCACACCCACTCTGTTGTGAGTTTGTCGGGTCCATCCACTGCAAAGGGGGATAACTCACAAATGTTCTGCGTTATCTGCTGGGATATGTTGGACAGACGAGCTCTGGGAGGAATTCCGATGCCGACGTAGAGAGAATGGTAAGAGTAAGACAATGGTCGGATGCCAAGTATTAGAAGAGATATTGTTCGTGGCGTTATTTACATAATAGCTGGTTGTTGTTTTCAGCTGTAGATCAAGGGTGACGCATACTGCCTGCTATCTGTCAGTTTTCTAACTGGAGAAGTTGATATATATCGATTAAATAAATAATAACTGGATGTATGTTATGGATGTAAATTGTCATAATTAAGATAATTTTTGTGGAAATCCAATTTTCATAATACGGTGCAGGAAACATGACAATAATTAAGTTTGGGAAGATTTTTTTAAGTATGGGTAAAATATTCCCGCTGTGACGTGAAACATTAATTCATTCATTCATTTGTCCAGGTAGAAATAGTGGGAACTTTCTTGGTATTGTTGTATATTAGAACACAACAAGTAGTTTTGAAAATTTATCAATATTGAAATCACTTCATGAAGTGATAAAGGTCAAATGTTTACAATAATAAAGGAAATATATTGGATAATTTAAAATCTTTTATTTTAAAAATATATGTTATTTGTAAGACTAGGTTATAATTGCTACTAGTACTAGTACATAATTGTACAATGTTGTAATCTTGCATAATATTGATAGTACAGTAATCATTAGTCTGGCAATAGCGAGTTATCTACCTTGCGGAAACAGAGGTTCTACAGTGATAGGCTGCTATAGTATAAATATAAACGTCCCTGATGAAGAACATGTTATTATATTTAGGGTAGATTTTCAAATGAAAATGGTTCATTGTCAACATCCTCTGCGATTTCCTCCCTTGAACATTGGGTCCACACATGATATTGATCAATCGATTGTCTTTCTGTTAGTTTCTGTTAGTGTTGGGATTTCATAATCGATCATCGGTTACTATCGGATGGACCCAACCGATCAATCATTGGTTTCCTAATCGGTTAGGTCTAGCATAAATAAAATAATAAATATGTTTTAAAGCATGTTTTGCATGTCATGATGCATTAGTTGAATCCCAGTTTTTAATCTTTTCTTTAATCTTTTCTTTTCTTTAATCTTTAATTATTCCCTGCTTATTTATTCACAAATGTTTTAATATACTAAGAGTTTCTCCAGACACATGAACAGTGTATATTTCTTTGAAAGCACAAGACTGTCATTCCCTTGAATAAAATTAGCCTAAACTCTTTGTCCAATAACCACTACAATGTACATAGATCGATCTTGCTTCATATTGCTAAACAATTGATGTATTGGCTATAAATTGAAAGAATACATGCCATCCATTTCTAAAACTGTCTAACATGATTAATAACCCACAAAACGTAATTAAATGATGAAGTGGGCTATGATCGAAAACTGAACAATACCAAGAAATATTTTTCGTTCATGTTGGTAACTGCACTTCTCATTTATATTGTCTTAATACTTTGGAAAGCTAAAGTACTTTCAACCTATGGGCATACAATTAATGTATAAGGCACATCAGTAGTGCTGAGAAATCCCAAACTCAACATATTTTCTGTTTATGTTGACTATTCACTGAATAACATCTTGAACATTGACATTTATCAGGTAAATTTCTGTATTCCAACTTCAGTACTGAGTATACATATTTCCCATTACATTATGACCAGCTAATCTGCTATAATCCCAGGATATCCAATTATCAATGCCTCAGTGGTCACCTCAATTCTCAGATCCTTGTGACAACACGGGACAGAGTCGTGTTCGGTTAACAATGATTCATCTTATTGTTACTATTCATGTTTGTGTTTCATTTAGGTGTGTCTCAGTTTTTTATTGTTTTTTATCCTAGTTGAAGCTGATACATATAAAATATCTAAAACACCATTAAATAAACGTAATATCATTCGTGATATTGGGGTTATTGCAACAGGTATATTTGTTCCAATCCCGGCATCAATGTTTGCAAAAGTTACCTTTCTGACATGATCATGATAGGATGAACTGTTTGTACAGTGGTGGTGCAGTTACCCATCCTTAGTCTGTCCGTACCAGCTGGTGCTTGCAGGTTTATTGCAACATTCAGCGCTACAGATGTTGCATGTTTCTACCTGCTCTGAACTGATAAGCCATAATATGTGAAAGAAAATGGCTCTAGTCTAAACCCCAATTATTAACATTAATAAATTAAATTTTAAGACAGAAATTATTAATAATTGCCCTGTGGATGCTATCTCAATCTGATTTAGAATCTGCATGATGTTTTGATGACCTCAGAATTTTAGATTGAGTATGGTATGATGAGACATGGATGCATAATCTGAATAAAAACCCTCCTAGAGCTTCATGTACTTCAAATTAGGGGAATTTCATTCAAATATAGCATCCAGGAAGTTCAAAACTAAGGTTCAGACTTTAAAATATAAACACGAAAAAAAATCCCAGCAAAACTAATACTAACTGTAGTAGTTGTGATAAATCAACATTGTTCAAAGTCCATGATATGTCGCGTATAAGTACGGTTGATTTACAATAGCATTAATGAGTAAATATACATTCCATGCGTACTACAGTTGTGTCAGTGGTTGGTCTGTTCTCAGCAAAGTTGCTTAGTTTTCCCATTGACATGATTGACACATACCACTGCAAGTAGTGGTGTAATAGACACAGACCCTTGCCCATTGTGTTTGACCTGTAAGCAAGCGTCATTAGCATTCCTACTCAACCATGACCTTTGACCTGCTGATCAGCTGACTGAGCCATGCTCAGAATGTTGTTTTGCCTCCACCTTGCTAGCGAAACATACCAAGGAGGAAACATACGATACGACACAATCCCTCCTGGATCAATGGAAAGTATGTAGTTTATCATTGACACACCTACAGCACAGCTCACATGTGATTGATTGATATGGATTAGCTTGATGTCATTAAAGATTTTGTATGTACAAGCATTGGCTGCTTTTGCGGACACAATTATTTCCAAAGCTGCTTACACCTGTAAGTTAGGATGTTGAGAAAACAATAGCCCCATGTGTTTCTTTGTGTTCCAGTCTGATGAGATCCCTCGTTCCCCAGTAATTTTGACATAGTTTCGAGAGGGATTGGGCAAGAACTTTGAATCGCTTTTCGCCGAAGTTTCAAGGAGGAGTTACATATTTCGTCTGTGAAACGGTGTGATTATGTATCACACCTAGGTGAGTGTGCCAACGAGTGACACGGCGCGACCACCGACTGTCAAGGTGACTTGGGAGTGTTGCGTGTATTTTATGTCAAGAGGGACGAAAATAGTCGGATGTCTTAAGAGTTTGTGTGTGTTTGTACACACGTGCTGGTTTATGCCAGGGTTTGGTGTTTACATCATGTCTCTTGCATCTCATTGCGGAATGTCTCGTGGTCTCGGTAGTGTCTCGTTTTGTGAGACAGTGACTTGGGTTCATCAGCTGTTCATCGCTACTGAAATTAATATTAATTATACACCCTGTAATTGCCATGGATATTTATTTCACATTTGGATGAGTTTTCATTAGTTTCCTAGGTAAGTTTGATCACGATTTTCTTGCATTGCTATTTTTGTCACAGGTTTGAGAGGTAAACATTATTGTCATTATGTGATGGTATTGTACAAAAGTTGACCGCATTGTTCAACAGCTATATATCCGGAATTTTGGCAGGATTTCAAACACTCTATCAATCATATGGTACCATCAATCAATTTTAAAAAGATGACATTAATGGACTCTTGTTCTGCTGTGATGTGCCAATATATTTTAATCGTATATGGCCGATTGATTCCTTCTGTAATGTTAAACGTGATGTTAAACAACAAAGTTTCTGAATATGTATATTGAAACTAGCGATAATCAGAATAATATCAAGTTTACATACTTTGTAGGTGCGATGCTTTAATAAAAATTGAAAGTTATATTTTATTCACAAAATAATATGATATAATAACGCTGACTGGCCATTCATCTCTTCCTGTCACTCATATGTCAATTTCATTCTCTCGCATTGTCAATTTCCTAGTGTGGTTATTTTATTTTTGGCAACTGGTGTCATTGATGTTGTGACATGATTAACGATGAGATTATTACACTTTGCACCTGCATAGACATTGGGCTGTTTTGGGGGATATATATGGGATACTACCTTAGGGGCATTGATACACTGACAGACACTGATATAGACTGGCAGTTAAATGTAATAATTCATGTTATCTAGGCTGAAGAAAAGGAAATGCCTAGAAGCATGGTTGTTCTGAATACCAGACGCAGAGAAGTTTGGATAGTGTCACACATATACATTCATACAATCACAGCTAGCTGACCTACTTTGTGGCCAAAGGTATATTTGATTCATCTTTGTAGATTAGAGTACTTTATTCAACAAGCTGTATATTCATTCATCATGCCCAACAAGTCTTCAATATTTTTAGCAGCCATATTTAAGCAAGGGGTTGTACCGGTATCTTCACCCAGGTTCCTGGGCATCTCATCCTATCGTTTTTAAAAGAAATTTGTGTATTTCATAAGTTTTAATCATTCACCATTGCATACTTAATTATATTGTATTCACACTAATTATTCCAATACAATTTCATTATTCCATTTGTTCACTCATATATTTCACTTTTAATCTAACCTTTTTTGGCATGTTTTTCATTCTAACCCATTCATATTGCATAATTAATTAATTCAACGTTACGTATGAGTGAAAGATTCCTGCTGTGATGTAAACCAATAATTAACTCGCACTCATTGTACCGTTACTCTATCAGCTCACATCTACTGTTCACATGTACTGTTCACATGTACTGCACATACTGTCCACAAGTTCTATTCCAAAGTGTTATATTAGCAAGAATACTTGATAAATGAAATCAACATCAGTTGTATTTTACAATGGAAGGTAACATCATACCAATTGTTCCAACTGAACCAACCATATCTAACATGCTAAACCATTTTACAACATTGACATCCAATTATAGCAGCGATCATTAATTGTAAATTAAATTAAATTTACTGTTATCAATCATTAAATTTCCCGTTTAAAAAAAAACAAAAAAACAGTAAATTAAATTTTAATCTCAAAATAGTTACATGTTTGCAGAGTTCCATAGTCTATGTGTAGCATGCCTGCCTCAAACTCGTATATGTAATTATGATTTACAGGTACAACAATTACTTTGTGAAAAATTCCATAAAAATATTTGGCACACTAATGATATACGCGAAAAACTTCAATCTCCTCTGTCATGCAAGCCAGAGACGCTATAACAGTGATTAACAGATTTATGCGTTGGCCAACTTTTTCTCTAATGGCTGTGGTGCTTATTTACAACGATGGCATTTTCCGAGAGAGGTTTATGGTGATGTGGAGCTGTGATATGTATTGGGGGGGGGGGGAGGGGAGAGGGGCTTCCCAGGAAACCTGGACTGATAGGTCACGTAGACCCCACATGCATTGTCATTCATTGGATCCACAAAGTGTTCTCAGCTTTATCCTGAAAATGTCAAGGTTCATCTGTGTAAACACACAGCTGGATGTACATAGCAGTAACTTACATGACATGTGCATTGCACAGGAGTTATCTGAATAATAATAATAGTAATAATAATAGTAATTGTAATAATTATAATAATGTGTATTTATTGGGGCTGGCTATCGACAGATCTTTATGAAAGATTGATAATTGTCGGCTCATTATTGATGAATTATAAATAAATATCGGACAAATAAATTCTGTTTTAATGTTTAACAAGAACAGTAGAAGATCAAATTGTAATTCTCCATGTGTGTTCTAATTTATTCTACTTAGTTCTAATATGTATTACGTAGATACCACGTGATAAACAGCTGAAATAAGTACATCTTTAGACCATACTGACAATGTCGTCATGTGATGTCGTCATGTGATCTGCCACTTGCCCTTCCTCGTCTTCGGTCTTCTCATCCCAATCGATAATAATCACGATTATCGATATATTTGAGCCAGCCCAAGCTTTTATTTTGCGTTACTCCATGCATAAGGGCCAGCTCCGTGGCGTAATGGTTAGAACGTCGGCCTGGAGTGCGTGCAAAAGGTTGTGGGGGTCGATTCCCGGTTGCAGCATACCAAAAGACTTTAAAAAGATGGTACTTGTTGTTCCCCTGCTTGGCGGTCAGCATTAAGGGGGTAATGCAAGGACTGGTCGGAATCAGTATACTTTTTGTTTTATTTTAGAATTTGGGTTTAAAGTAGCTTTCAAGATTCTTTCACTTATATCACGACATGTCAGTTTATGGCAGGAGGAAACCCGCAACAACCGTAGCCCTGAATGTTGCAGTAACCTGCGAGTTTCCTCCTGCCCTAAATTGACTAGCCGTGATGTAAGTGCAAGAATCTTGAAAGCGGCTCTGAACTCCAATTTATCCAAAAAAAAGAATATATTTTTTTTTTTTAAATAGTCTTTACTATTTCCGAATGATTCCAGCATGTCACATGCTGATCCCGATAATGGGAGTTTGGAGGAAACCATAGTTTGTGACATTAATTATCCTGCAATGGTATCTTACCAGTTGTACTCTGTCGTACATTAACTTTCTGGCTAAGTGTCTGTTGATGGAAACACATGCATTTTCACATTGCTGACTTGTTGTTGTTAGTTTCATTTCCATGGTAACCATACTAACCAAGGAAGTCAAATCAATAAGAATAGCCTTGGAGAATGTTAGACGATCCAAGTGGAACCTTTAAGTATAAAAAGAAATTCTTTTGCCAGTGCGTGTGAGAAATTTTAATAGATCTGAATATGCTTGTGTCATGTTGTTTTGTTAGGTGAGATTTTATCACCAGCTATGGGCTTGGCATTGTATACTGCATTTATTGTAGTCTGGGTTTTATAATGATAACATCTTTCATGTTTGGAAATATTAAGATCATCATTGATATAGTTTGAATATTGCCAAGCATGTTGGAATGAACACTATCATGTGATCAGTGTGAATCGGGTTATGTCGTAAAACAAGCATAAACAGTTTTAATGGATGTTTGAATGTTTGTGCTTCCTTTATCATGCTTATATCCACCGGGGATAATTTTCATTTAGTTTGAATAAATTAATTACCATGAAAAAAAATCTTTTTTTCTCTTCTCATTTCCTAATTAATGCTGAAAAAAATATCAATTACTGCACTGCAATATCGTGCATCTCTGGTTGCTGCAAACACAGAGTAGCTTTAACAAAAAAATACAGTCCTCATCTTCAGGATTTTCGGAATGCTTTGATTCTCCTGGGTCAGGTCACAGGGGTCGTTGACCTCTGCAGGTCAGTCTGGCTGCTTCCTATTTGTGGAGTGGCTAGTCTGCAACTAGTCTATGTAGTCTGGGGTAACCAGTGGATCAGACATCTGTATGGCAGGAATGTGTGTAATGCTTAGCCGGCCTGTTCACATGCATGCATGTGTGTTTGCATGTGTTATCTACAGTCTGGCTAGACAGATATTTAGAACTGTAATCTAAATATTTTAGTGAACAAAAACTATCTAGAATAGTTTATGGAACAAAAACTTATTTTAATATTTGATATTTTAGTGAAAAACCCTCATCAGAATTTTTTTTTAATATTAAATTTTCAGTAGTCGGAATTTATGTTGCTATTTTCAGAATATGATTATTGCATTTTGATGAAAATGTCCTCTTTCCGTGTCACCTGGTCAGTGTCAATCCACATACATGTGTCTACATTCCTTTTTTTATTCTAGAAGGATCAAATAAGTTTACATTGTGCAGAAATGCCAACAAATTGAATCATACTATTTCTGGATCAATGAGTAAATAATAAAATGAGTGCCAATAAGAAATTTAATACCAATTTTGATTTCTTGCCAAAATTCATTATTTGATGATTATCTTTTTTTCATCTTCTGTTTAACATTTAAAAAAAAAAGGTAATGAAATCGTGCAGTTTTGTGGATTCTAATGGGCTTTGAATGGGCTGTTGTCTTCAGGGAATCAATACAGAGAGGTTTCTTCAGGACTGTGGTATTTTGTGGTGGTGTTACGTAGGCTCGTCCGTGTCAACATTACGATGTGGCAGACTAGATGCCACGAGGAGATCGGACGAGATTGATTTCCCTGGGAGTTAAGTGACTACTACTGGACGTATACAAATAAATTAAAATTTAAAGTTTGGGGTAAAGAACACACAACACCGTCTTGCCGATTTCTTCAACGGCAACGAAGAAAACTGGGGATTGTTTGCTTTCGACATGGACGCAAAGGTCGGCAAAATCGAGGTCAGGCATTGATTTTCAAGAGGCGCTGCTTGGGAAAATGTCAAAAACAATCTGTTGTAGTATTTCAAATCTTCCTGCCATTTGTGAAGATGAGGCAAGGGAGATAACTCTAGGCTGTGGAGCCGTTGCCTGGGGCTGTATTTGTGTGGATGCATGACCTGGGTGGGAGCTTATGCCAGGTTTGCTGAATCGTGTGATGTCACTGTTGTCAGATCCCCTGCAGCTAAACTCGGGTGCCTCCCCCCCCACCCCCACCGAGAATAATATAACAATATTTAGGTGCACAGGTCCTTGTACTTACTACAGGGCATCAAACATGTTTCTAAAATTGCAGTGCTGCACTGGCATATTTATTATTCGCTGTCTATTTCTATATTTTATTAGCATAATCATGGTAGTGGTATTCAGGTCTGAATTTTACTTTCAGAATATAGGAGTAGTAAAGTTATTAATATAAAGTTATGAATATCATCTGTGTGTGTATATATATATATATAGCCAGTCCTGCAGATTAATCCAGCCAGGGTATGGTTGGAATGTAGTCTTTCTGGTTTATTATTAACTAACTTTGCCATGCAGGTTTATTCCAGGGTTCCAATATTATTAATATTATTCATAGACCCTTTGATGTGTTGTAAATTTATAGCAAAATGTGAGTTAAGAATAAGATGTTGTTTCTTATAGGTGCTAATTCTTAAATGACAAAATGAGAGGGGACAAGGATTATGCAGGATTGCCATTTATCTATTTTCTGTAGGAAATAACCAAGACATGTGATTGATGCACATAAACAGGATAGAAATGAACACTATACTTCCCTTTTATACGCACACACGCACACTCACATACACACAGACACACTCTCACACACTCACACACACACGCACACACATACACACACTCACATACACACATACACACAAATATATACACACTCACCCATTCACACACACATACTCACACACACTCACACACACACTCACATACACACACACACATACACACACACACACACACACACTCACATACATACACACTCACACACACATATACACACACACACACGCTCACTCACTCACACACACACACTCACATACACACACACATACACACACACTCGCTCGCTCGCTCACTCACTCACTCACTCACTCACTCACTCACTCACACACACACACACACACACACACACACACACACACACACACACACACACACACACACAC
>JAUTBT010060832.1:0-14778 GCA_032361225.1 Lepetodrilus schrolli | reverse complement strand
CTGTACTTCAGATGTAGTGGGAAATCACAGCCTGTACTTCAGATGTAGTGGGAAATCACAGCCTGTACTTCAGATGTAGTGTGATTACTTTAGATGTAGTGGGAAATCACAGCCTGTACTTCAGATGTAGTGGGAAATCACAGCCTGTACTTCAGATGTAGTGGGAAATCACAGCCTGTACTTCAGATGTTGTGGGAAATCACAGCCTGTACTTCAGATGTAGTGGGAAATCACAGCCTGTACTTAGATGTAGTGGGAAATCACAGCCTGTACTTAGATGTAATGTGATTACTTTAGATGTAGTGGGAAATCACAGCCTGTACATCAGATGTAGTGGGAAATCACAGCCTGTACTTCAGATGTAGTGGGAAATCACAGCCTGTACTTCAGATGGCTTAGGAACTAAATGCCTCACAGTGCCAGACATTTCCTCCACAAGCTGATAAAGGAGGTCGACCGTGAGATTTGTTAAATTGCATTAAGACACGGGGAAAACGCTATCACATGTATTCTTGTGTAGATCCATGAATAAACACGATACTCTTTCTTACGAGGAAATCTATCCCATGATGCATCATAAATATTCTGATATTACCCTTGTAACAGGAGTAAATTGGTCAACATTTACACTGTGACAGCAAGAGCAGAGAAAAGCCGCCTCCTTTTTAAATTTTCTGCTTTATTGGCATTAAACATCTTCGAATAGGTGCTCATTTTTATGGGAGGTGTGTTTTAAGTGCAAGAGGGCTTTCTGCTCTTCACGTCATTCCGCATTAAAGTATTGTTTGTAAATGTGAGATGGTTCGTTGTGTATAGATCATCACTCACGCACGAGCTTCAGGTACTAGCATATTCAGCGTTCGTGAAAACAATTTAGTGCTTGAAGGACCCTATTGGGGATAATTGCCATCGCATTAATGTCGGGCTGCTACTATGATTTGTACATTGTCAACATATGTGATGCATGGATGGGCGTAGTGTATGCCACAGATGGCTGGGTGTTGTCCTCGGGGAGAGGGAGAGGGTACAGTATCGTGTCTGTAATGCGATATGCAAACATTTAGTGTGTGGCAAGGATGAGATATCTTATTTAAGAAATTGCATCATTTGCACATTAGATCACATGGCAAAGCTGTTTACCACCATAATATCATTATACAGATTTACCTTTGTAAGTGTTTTTCTTGTTTGGTTTTGTCATTTACTTTTTAATATTTATTTTCATTATTTATTTTTATAAAAAATATTATTCCATTTATTTTTATAACAATCTTTGTCTCTTTCTTATTGTTATTCATTAGGCCACAGTTATTTGATTCCTTGGTTAATTTTTATTCATTAGGCCACAGTTATTTTATTCCTTGGTTTATGGATTTTTCTGTGATCATTTTGGCTCAGGCGGTTGAAAATATAAATACATATAATTTGATATTTTGGCCAGCCGGTCAGGTCCAATATAAAAATAACAATATTTGGATATTATGAATGGTCATATAAGAAAACATTAATTGCTATAGTAGACTGTTTGTTTGGCAAGTTACAAAGTCACGAAGGGCTCAAATGGGATGGGCTCAAACCAAATTAGGCCGATAAAGAGACAGCGTTTTGACAACAACAAATTGTTTATCATACATTATTAAAGCTGTTGCAAATAATCAATGTGAGTCATGTTGGATTAAAGATCAGGTAACATGAAGGAAATTCAAATACATATCAGTGTCAGTTAGATTGGAATAGAAATTATCAGTGGTGGATCCAGGCCTATTTGCAGGTGGGGTCTCAATCTCTACATATTTGTGAAGAAATATCCTTCATGTTACATGTTGATATTAATGTACTATAGATGCACGTTTGAAATAGGTATGAATATTAAATGTTGTTGGCCTATGCCCTTAGTTATCTTCTGGTTCCGACTGAGTCAGGCTCTCGGAAAATATTTAATATAAACATTATGAAATACAATTTCCTGGTATCTACAGAACAAAACTTAATAATTTCCTGGTATCTACAGAACAAAACTTAATAATTTCCTGGTATCTACAGAACAAAACTTAATAACTTCCTGGTATCTACAGAACAAAACTTAATAATTTCCTGGTATCTACAGAACAAAACTTAATAATTTTAGCACCACTTATCTAATGGGGTAGCAATCTCCCAAAAATTTTGAAATGTAGGCATAACAAAGTATGATTTCCTGGTATCTATAGAAAAAGGACCCACATTGTTGCTCCCCGAAATTTCAAAAAGTGGGTATTATTAAATGCGATTTCCTGGCATCGCCAAATATATTAATGGATTTTAGCACCCATGTTTTAGCACTGCAGATTTTGAAATATAACCATAATGAAATACAATTTTCTGATGTCTACTGATAAAAAATTAACACTTTTAGAACACATTATCCAGTGGGGTTTGGGTGGCCTGATTAAAAATAATAAAATAGCAGGTATTACTAGATCCGTGTACAATCTGATAAATGAAGAGTAGGGTGGCAACTCTTACTAAACTCGGACATCAAGAAATTAAGTTACCCGCACGATTTTACCAGGAGCGCAACCGTCCAGATAAACAGGGTCCGACTATATTCAAATTCTGATTATTATCAGGTTAATATTATTACAAGTTTATTATCAGAGATCAAGAACATTATCGGAGAATATTATCACAGATTATCAAGATTATTAAGATTATTATCAGAGATAATTCTGTTTGTTTTGTGTAATGTTAAACGTACATTTGAAAATTTCAGGTATGCTGTGATACTGGCGTTTGACGTGAAGGTGGAGCGTGAAGCCCAGGATCTGGCTGACAATTTAGGTGTGAAGATCTTCCTGGCAGACATTATCTACCACTTGTTCGACAGATTCACGGAATACCGCGCGGATCTGAAGCGGAAAAAGCAGGAGGAATTTAAACATATCGCTGTGTTTCCGTGCAAGTTGAGGATTTTGCCACAGTGTATATTTAATTCGAGGGACCCAATCGTGGTGGGCGTCGCCATAGAAAATGGATTCATTAAGGAAGGAACGCCATTGTGCGTCCCGTCACGAGAGGCAAGTAACACGAGTTTGCAGTCTAGCAAATATTATTTTGAGAGAAAAAAAAAGAATTTGAGGGCATTTGATGTTAAATTGCTAACCAAGTCCGCATGATTTTGGAATTCTTTTTAGTACGATTTCATGCTCAACCCACAGTTTTTGTTCACCATATAAAATTTGACCTTTTGCATGAAATCGTACTTGAAAGGTTTTGTAATCTCTGAGTCTGGTATAATTTGGAGCTGAATGTTCAACTTTACCACGTACAACAAAGGCAACTGTTGTTTTCTATGTTGTTTTGTTGGTTTGAATTGTGGTTTAGAACTACTTTTCACGACTTTCATTCATGCCACATCTTTGTCTGTTTGTGGTGAGAAGAGCTGTGTACAACCCTTAAATTGGTGCTAAATTCAGCGCTACGGAAGGTGCAGATTTCCTCCTGCCCTAAACTGACGAGCCGTGATATAAGTGAAAGGATCTTGAAAGCGGCTCTAAACCCCAATTTAAAAAAAAGTAATAAAATATTGCACAAGGCATTAAACCTATTAGCACCTGGTGGTACTGACAAACCAAGGTCGATGACTACACTGAGGGGCTCTCGTTCTGTAGTCCGATGCTGTACCACTGCACCAAGACTGCCCCTGGTTATTTGTCTCTGTCCACCAAATAATTAGTTTTAAAAGTAGTTCTCTAAGTATTGGTTCGATCCCCAGTCGCGTCATACCAAAAGACATTAAAAGATGGTACTTGTTGTTCTCCTGCTTGGTGCTCAGCATTAAAGGGGTAAAGCAAGGACTGGTCGGCTCGGAGTCAGTATTCTGAGTCTGAGTGGGGTATCTGTATTCTATCTGCGGCATGTGATATTCCAAGTGAGCTAGCACTATAAAAATAACTGGTGGAAATCCAGACTCGTACAAGCAGTACATATGCATGCAAGCCATGATGTGAATGAAAAAATCTTGAAAGTGGCTTTAAATCCCAAATCACCCAACTAACCAATCCAAGTATTGCATGATCCAGTATGTTTTATTCCCTGGCATCTGTGTTCCCTGGTATCTGTGTTCCCTGGTATCTCCATTCCCTGACATCTGTGTTCCCTGGCATCTCCATTCCCTGGTATCTCCGTTCCCTGCTATCTCCGTTTCCTGGCATCTGTGTTCCCTGATATCTCCATTTCCTGGCATCTGTTCCCTGGCATCTGTGTTCCTTGGTATCTCCATTCCCTGACATCTGTGTTCCCTGGCATCTGTGTTCCCTGGCATCTGTGTTCCCTGGCATCTCCGTTCCCTGGCATCTGTGTTCCCTGGTATCTCCGTTCCCTGGCATCTGTGTTCCCTGGCATCTGTGTTCCCTGGTATCTCCGTTCCCTGGCATCTGTGTTCCCTGGCATATGTGTTCCATGGTATCTCCATTCCCTGGCATCTGTGTTCCCTGGTATCTCCGTTCCCTGGTATCTCCGTTCCCTGGCATCTGTGCTCCCTGGCATCTGTGTTCCCTGGCATCTGTGTTCCCTGGTATCTCAGTTCCCTGGCATCTGTGTTCCCTGGTATCTCCGTTCCGTAGTATCTCTGTTCCCTGTCACAAGTATGCCTGTCCCTGGCCACTGTTTGCAGACTACTGACACGTGTCACTCGCAGACAAACAATACGGCTGGAGGTGCGACCTGGCCTAATACACACCCACACATGACCTTTGACCTTCGCTCTTGACCTCCGGAGTAATCTCAAAGTCGCTGATCGCTGGCAAGCCCCGTCCAGCGTGTTTACAAGTGTTCGCGAGAGGATGCCAGACCGTTGGAATCGGGGAGTATCGAAAGTTGGTGTTAGTGGGAATTTCAATCGGGATTCGTGCCCCACTGCTAAACCTCGGCGTAAACCTGTTACAGGAAGTGACAGGATGTACGGGGTATGAAGCTGTCGTCAAACAAGCGGGATTTGGAACGGCGAGAGCCGTGGCTAAAAATATTTGGTCGCATGGTGTCATCTTGGTTTGTTCTGAAAACACAGAATGTTTTCAAATTGAATCAAATATGCGAGATTGATGATGAGCCAGGAATCTCAAGCTAGTCCTGTTCTCAAGGTCTGAGTGTTCTAATGGTGACAGTCCAGATGATGGTTTAAATACAATATATTTCCTTTTATTTGGACAAGTGTTTTGAAAGGTTTCACCATGCGTACATGAAGTACTCGGTGAGTCATTAGTTACCACTTGTAATCTGTATGGAGGTTGGAGGTATTAGAAATATTAATATGTAGTTGTTTTTATTTCCCCCCATGAATACAAGACGTAGAAGGGGAATCCAGGCACACATACTTTAAGGCATATTTTCAAATACTAATCTACTATAGTTGTTTTTTGTTTTTAAAATGGAACCCCCCCCATTCACTTTGCTGATGACTGACTGCTCAACATGTTTAAATGGATAAATGTTTTAATCCTACTTAGAGAGTTTTTCCCCCCACACTTCTCTAGCAGTGGTGATCTTTTGCAACTTCTGATGTTTTGGCTGCCTGTTGTTGACTTTAAGGAGACTATGATCTACAGACAGGCTTATGACCTGTAGACATGACATATGACCTGTAGACATGACCTATGACCTATCCCAGAGGTTCAACCTACACTGCAATCTAAATTCTGAGCAAAACGTCATTACAATATTTGGAGTATCAATATTAATAACAAGATGTCAATATTTGTGGTATTAACTTAATTATGCAAAATATCAGTGTGCACACAGTTTCCATCTCAACACCCTGTGGAGTATGCAACACAAGCTACAGTTTTCCACCACTGGTTTATCTCATTCAGGTAGCCTTGAAACATTTCCAGAGCATTGCCAGTGCTGCCACCATCCAAATTGCAGTTGAGAGAAACGCGAAACACACTCGCCAATAACCCTGATGTTTACAGAATCTCTGAGAGATATTAGCCAAGCTTCTAACCAATCAGAATCTCTGAGATAATAGCCAAGCTTCTAACCAATCAGAATCTCTGAGAGATAATAGCCAAGCTTCTAACCAATGAGAATCTCTGAGAGATAATAGCCAAGCTTCTAACCAATCAGAATCTCTGAGAGATAATAGCCAAGCTTCTGACCAATCAGAATCTCTGATGACAGGCACAGTAAAATCACAGGGAGTGGTCGTGTTGTGTTTCTGTTTTCAACCCTCATCGTGCACAGAGTACGTCAGTTAACCCCCTCCATTCTGGCGGCAACCAGAGATGCCCCAAAAAGCACCGCCTGTGCCTTGTCAAATAGGGTGATGGTGAAGGAGTTACATTTTATCTCCAGATGCATTCTTTCTGATCTGTAAAATATATATAGGTGTGATGGATGGATGATACCTTTGAAGTTACCCTATGGAAGTGTGCGAAGTACTGTGGAATAGTTATCTATGATTTGATTGGCGTTGATGGACAGGGTGATGTATATATCATATATTCCCTCCTGATGGCAGTCTTTGAAATGTCAAATATCGGTTAAAAACTTGTGTAGTCAATGGATGGCATCTGGTGTAGACCATGAGAACACCAGGACAGTAATAGATGTTGTACTTTGAAGATACGTGTATCAAGATCAGAAGTTGGTGGTAGCAATCAGGATATATTTGGAATAAACACAAATGTTTTTGTCTAACAGAACTTGATGTCACAGGCCATATTGTACTTTCTAGAAGTGTTGGCGTTATGAGTTTAATTAATAATATGTGACAAAAACAGCTTATGAAATGTAAAAATGATAAACATAGCCAACAACACTATTCCGCATATTTAGCAGTTTTTAATAGTCCTCTTTTATGACCGCATTGAATCAACCCTTGCAGTGTATTTGGATCTAAATATTATCTCACAGTATACATGGTTATGTACATTACCTGCCTGTAATGTTTAATATGCATTATCAGCACCACCCCCCACCACAGCTCCCTCCTCCCTCCCTCCCACCCACCCACCCACCAAAAAAACCCATCCCCATCTGTACATGAACCACAATAGATGCTGAGAAGCAAATGTGGATCAATGATGGTGTTACGTCCAGCACCCCCCCCACCCACACACACACACACCTTTGCACTGCCATGTCTTGTGAGGGAGGGAGGGAGGGGGGGGGGGGGATACTCCAGCACGTGACACCCGGGCTACTACACCACGACCACCCAAGCATCAGCGGTGGTGTAGGAATAGGAGGAGACTGAGCCGTCTCGGATATGAAGCTAATCAACAACTCACCAACATTTCCTCGTTGAAAACATTCATAAGAGTGAGATCCAGTTTAAAGCACATCGATGGGACAAACGCCATGGAAACAAGTTTTGGCACCTTTCCAAATATTTTATTTCCAGTTTGCATTGAGGAAGTTGACTATTCTGGAGGTAGCTGGAGTCTTAAAGTGACAACACCTTTTTTCATGCAATATTATGTTTTGATATTTAATTTTTTTATTTTATATTTCTACACAATATATCTAACTAGTCTACAAAATTGCATTGTCAATCAATGACATCGGTGCTCTGTTCTAAATATAACAATAGTTCTTTATTCTAAATTTAGATTGACCAGCTTTTTATCTCATCGACTGCCATTCTGTTTTGAAAATTATGAATTATATGACATTGGGAGGGAATTCATGCATAAAACTGATGTAATTGTGCTTATTGGGTGGATGAGACATGTTGGTCTGTATTGACTTTGTAACATTAAGGGTTAACACTGTACAGTAGTCTGGTGTATTTGGCAATCAGTACAGATATTAGTAGCTGCCGTAACTTAAAGGGTTAACGCCCTTAACACTGTGTGTCTATCAAGCAGTGTGCAGGATGTACTATTATTGAAGGGTGCTGTACTTTGGCAGATATCCAGTGGACATGAATGGGAGCTCTTCCCGACTAATCAATGACTATAACCATCTCTGTAGAGCTCTACCTAGACTTGCTTCCTGTCTATTCTACAGCAGGACGGCCTCACTATGTAGATAGCACGATAGGCAAATGTTTTTTGTTGCAAATAATTGGGTCCCGGGATTATGAAACTTTGAGTATGATTTCATGATCAACAAGTTTTATTCACAAATACCCATATCAAAATTGAGCTTGAGCATGAAATCGTACTCAAAAAAGTTTGGTGATCTCTGAGCTGGGATTACTAGAACTGACATTAAATTCCTGTGTCTACACAAATAATGCTGTTTGTGTATGACATAATTGGACCGTCCCCAAGTCATTCACAAACATGAACAAAGAGATGTAATATACAGTTGTTGTGTTGACACAGAGCCAAATCTTTCGAAGCAGTGACTTAAAAAAACCTGATGTCATCTAGTATGTTTACAATATACTTCATCAATATGAACAGAAGTCTTGGTAACAGAATGTAACAGAAGGTAACATCAACAATGTGTTTTGTCTGTATGACCAGGCCCCAGTTTCTTGAATCGTGAGTTTAAGATTTTTCTCAGCTGAGATTTATCCCATTGACTCAGTGCTGTAACTTGAGTAAAAACTCAAACCCAGCTGAGATTTACTCATTACAGTCTTCAAGATAACTTCTCTAGTCTGCAGATAACTTCTCTAGTCTGCAAGCTAACTTCTCAAGTCTGCAAGCTAACTTCTCAAGTCTGCAACCTAACTTCTCTAGTCTGCAAGGTAACTTCTCTAGTCTGCAAACTAATTTCTCTAGGCTCCAAGCTAATTTCTCTAGGCTGCAAGCTAACTTCTCTAGTCTGCAGATAACTTTTCTAATCTGCAAGGTAACTTCTCTAGCCTGCAAGCTAAATTCTCTAGGCTGCAAGGTAACTTCTGTAGTCTGCAGATAACTTCTAGGCTGTAAGGTAACTTCTCTAGGCTGCAAGCAGCTAACGTCTCTAGGCCGCAAGCAACTAACTTCTCTAGGCTGCAGATAACTTCTCTAGGCTGAAAGCTAACTTCTCTATTCTCCAGAAAACTTCTCTAGGCTGCAAGCTAACTTCTCTAGTCTGCAAAATTACCTCTCTTGTCTGCAAGATAATGTCTTTAGTCTGTAACCGACATCTCTTATTTGCAAGGTAACTTATCTATTCTGCAAGGTAACATCTCTGGTGTCTAAGATAACCACCCTTGAGGCACAATAACTTTTCTAGTATCTTCTCTAGTCTGCAAGATAACTTCTTTGTTTACGTTAAATTGTCTCGCCTGCAAGATAACTTTATTCTACATTGGCTTGTGCAACTCTATGACACGGATTTTTAAGCAGCCTAAAGCTGGGTTCACGTTTACTCGTAACGGATTCCTGGAGTATTTATGGCAGATTCTTCTGTGGTTGAACCAATCAGTCTGCAGACAAACATGTTCAAAACCAGCCCCCACACACTCATTGTGGATTTGTTTTTTTCCTTCCTGGATAACTGTTTCCTCTCTGCAACTATTTCAACAACAACAAAATTATGTTTATCCTTGTTGTGGAACGCAACAAGGAAGTTCTGATATGATCTTTCCCTTATTCAGAATTCGGGTATCACTGGAAGTGTCACTTTAATTCCAATAATGATTGATATGATGTATGTTTGTTTTACTGCAGTTAAAGGCAGCCAAGAGATGAAATTATATTTTCTATAAGTAAATGTGTTGCCAGTGTTTCATTGTGGATTGGTTTATAGATATTCATATCTGGCCCCCATTTCATAACGACATCTTAACTATTTAGGAGCTCCTAAACCAGTCCTAAGTGTTGTCACCTCGTAACAAGTGTTTCACGACGATGTCGCAAAGCTTATATTGATATGGTCTTGTACTGACTTGACATCATCATTCATTGACTTTATATTGGTGTGTGTGTGTGTGTGTGTGTGTGTGTGTGTGTGTGTGTGTGTTGTGTGTTGTGTGTGTGTTTGTGTGTCCTCCCACAAGAAACAGGCCTAATTGTCAGTGGTAGCACACTTTACAAAAACAACGTAGATTCACAAGTCTTGATAGGTAGTGTGAGAGAAATTAAAGAAACAACTTTTTTTTCTCTTGATTCAGCAGTTGCCCCAGGAAATCCCAATGTGGTAACCTAGTTACGGATCCAAGCAGCACAATGTCCACCATCCGTGTGTTTATTGTCCATGTGCTAGCCTCGTCTTGAAGATGTTGACGTCCCCGGGCTACTACCAAAGTAGCTGGATTCAATACGTCTCCACTGTAAATATCCGTGTAACTACCTCCCAAGTATTAGTCAGACTAGAAAGTAATTTTTATCATTGCTAATTTAACCCTCGAAGGTTTGAATAATAATGTTAACATTTATCTTGCCCCATATCCACACTCTGAAGCATGCTGGTAGTGCTACATTATTACTCCAGTCAATGGATCAGTGTGCTGTTACTTTCATTTTCAACTCCCTGGGGAGTATGCAACCCAAGCTGCCACTATAAGGTTTATTAGGAACTACTATTTATGAGTTAAGATTATTTTATTTTATTTTAGTAATGCTACACAGGTTTTAACAGCAATGTATGGTTAACCCTCTCCATGCTGGAGGCAACCAGAGATGCCCTAACGAGCAGTGTCCGTGCCGTGCCAAAATCCAACAGGGGGAGGGTTAAGCATATTTTTTGGTAGTAATGTTGCAACAGGATTGGTACACAAGGCAGTTCAGCTTGTACGAGTACTGCTCCAATACTGAATGTATGCAAGAAACACTGCGTCCTGCAAGCCTGGATCCTGTTCTACAGAACGATCATAGTGCTACTCCTATATGCTAATGTACTTGTGAACTCGTTAAATGACATTAAATAAACATAAAAATAAAAAATAAAATAAAATTGGACGTGAATTCTACAAATCATGAATGGTTTTTTTACTTAAATTTTACAAAATCGTGAAAATTGTGAGCCGTTAAATATCACCTTTTTACAGTATTATTATTGTAGCGTTACAAGAGTCCACATATATACTAACGTATTAGGAATGAGTTACGACTCTAGCAGCGCTATGATCATTGTATGGATCAGGGGACCCGGCACTTATTAGAATGTACTGCCCAAAACCTGTATTATTAAGTATTTTACCCTGGGGAGTGATGGCTATCAGAGTCGTAGATTATTTCTATAACTATACATGTTACATTGGCATGTGTTGAGCATGGATTTGATCCATTAATGTTCAAGGTTTGGGATACTGTATGATGTAGTTCAACAGACCCGTGACTTCCCCCATGTTGTGTGGTTTAAAACAGACCCGTGACTTCCCCTGTGTTGTGTTGTTAAACAGACTTGTGACTTAACCCATGTTGTGTGATTAAACAGACTCGTGACTTCTCCCGTGTTGTGGTTAAACAGACTCATGACTTCCCCTCGTGTTGTGGTTAAACAAACTCGTGACTTCCCCCGTGTTGTGTGATTAAACATACTCGTGACTTCCCCCGTGTTGTGTGATTAAAGAGCAGTAGGTTAAGAGTAGCTTTGAACCGT
Organism: Lepetodrilus schrolli; assembly: GCA_032361225.1. Lineage (NCBI taxonomy): Eukaryota > Metazoa > Mollusca > Gastropoda > Lepetellida > Lepetodrilidae > Lepetodrilus > Lepetodrilus schrolli. Next base: position 3,312 of record JAUTBT010060832.1, on the reverse strand, counting down.
GGCTGTGTCGTAGAAAAATTATATTTATTTTTAAGAATATATGGTACATGTTGCCATGCATGGTTGTCAGCATTAAAGTCTGTGATGGAAAGACTGGCCAGCTGAGAGCCCATTAACAATGTGTCGGTGGGTATCCATGTGTTCTACCTGTGGCAGGACGTCCTAGTCAGATGGCATCAGCCAGAGGAAATCTGTCCAAATGCAGAAACATGCAAGCCATGATATGAGTGAAATATTCTTAAAAGATGCTCAATTTAAATGAGTGAGTTATTGTTTTATGTCACAGCGGGAATCGTTCACACATATGCGACGCCAATTCAAATCCAGTCTACTCAGATAACACCTGTGACTGTCCGATATACAAGCCAGATGGAAAATGTGTTTCTGTGTTAGTTTCTGGCAAATGCTTGCCACATTCAACTATTGGTTCTACACAGGCAGATCTTTACTTAACTCCGCAATTGTGCTGTGTCATTGTTGTGTTGTGTCAGCAGGTTTAACAAGATTTAACCCTCTATGCTGGAGGCAACCAGATATGCCCAAAGGAAACCGTGGCTGTGCCTAATATACCAGGGAGAGGGTTAATGTGTAAATCCAACCCCTTCGTAAAGCGTATCAACATTTGGTTTCACATTGAATTTTATGGATGCTTTCTCTTGACCTTCCAAGCTTACACCTTGCGACTTTGCTTTGTCATTGAGGTGGTCATGCTTCATTACGATTGGTATCGAGTAATGTCTACAGCAGGTATCGAGTAATGTCTACAGCAGGTATCGAGTAATGTCTACAGCAGGTATCGAGTAATGTCTACAGCAGGTAATCGAGTAATGTCTACAGCAGGTATCGAGTAATGTCTACAGCAGGTAATCGAGTAATGTCTACAGCAGGTATCGGCTGTTCGAGATCAAGCTATATCTGGTTAGGTGGTGTATCAAATGCCTGGAAGACACAATCGGTAAACCGGGCGGTGGCATGTCTAGTGACCACGCAACCACACATGTTCATTTTAACCTCCTCAATGCTGGAGTCAACTGAACATGCCCTGTGTGGCAGAATTTGTTAATATTTAGCTGTGAAATGGTAACGCGGCTTAAATCTTAACAGTGGGGCAATTGTTAATCTGGTGTAATCTTAAGTCTGTGGCAATCTTAAATATTGGGTAATTTAATAGGATATTGCAAGGTGCTATATTGTTAATCTCCCGAAATAATTTTGCCCAGTTTCCTGGCTAATTGCAAAATGTTACGTCATAAAAACATTTGAGTTATATTGTAATTAATCAAAATACTGAACCCTGGATTTTATATAATTTCTTTTGAGAGAGAGATGGATAGAGAGATGGATAGAGAGATGGATAGAGAGATGGATAGAGAGATAGATAGATAGAGAGATAGATAGAGAGATAGAGAGATAGATAGAGAGATAGATAGAGAGAGATAGATAGATAGATAGATAGAGAGATAGATAGAGAGATAGAGAGATAGATAGAGAGATAGATAGAGAGAGATAGATAGAGAGATAGATAGAGAGATAGATAGATAGATAGAGAGAGATAGATAGAGAGATAGATAGATAGAGAGATAGATAGAGAGATAGATAGAGAGATAGATAGATAGAGAGATAGATAGAGAGATAGATAGAGAGATAGATAGAGAGATAGATAGAGATAGAGAGATAGATGTGTTGGGATGGGGGGAGGGAGTGCAAGATTGATATAATTTGTGAGAAGCAAAATGTTACGATGTAAAAGGCTTGAAATTGGCATTAGAATGGTTAGTGAATAAAACTATGCACTATTAATGCAATTATTCCATCATTGTAGGGGTTCAAAACCTATGCCAGTTTGACCAGTATAATGTAATTGACCCACAGTGGGAGAGTTCGAACCTATTCCAGTTTAACATGAAACAGTTTGAAACCTATTCATATTTGACATGACAGAGGTTGAAACCTATTCCAGTTTGACCAATGAGCGCAATGGAGCTATCATGGAACAGGTTGAAACTAATTCTGGTTTGTGTTTCAGTTTGTGGACATCGGACGGGTGGTGTCCATAGAGAACAACCACAAGAACGTGGATATGGCCCGGCAGGGACAGGAAGTCTGCATCAAGATCGCCGCCCTCCCCGGAGACACGCCCAAATTGCTCGGGCGCCATTTTGACCACACCGACCTCTTAGTTAGCAAGGTAAATATATCTAGATACATACTTCCTGTTTGAATACCGTGCCATTGCTATGGTTGCTGCCATCTAGTTCGGCTGGATGAATTTTAATGAATTAATGAATGAATTAGTGCTTTACATCGCTGATAGTTTATTAAGTTTTATACAAGACTAAGCTAGGTGTATACTTGCATTGAATAGGTCGGCTCCATGGTGTAATGGTTAGAGCGTAAGCCTGGAGTGTGGAGGGTTGTGGGTTTGATCCCCGGTCGCGTCAAATTACAAGATGGTACTTGTTGTTCTCCTACTTGGCACTCTGCATTAACCCTCTCCATGCTGAAGGCAACTGTAGATGGCCTAAAGAGAAGTGCCTGTGCCTAATCCAGCAGGGAGAGGGTTAAAGGGATAAAGCAAGGACTGGTCTGCTCGCAATCAGTATACTGTGTCCGAGTGGGGTATCCATGTTCTATCTGCGCATGATATTCCAAGTGAGCTAGCACTATAAAAACTGGTGGATGTCCAGACTAGTACAAGCAGTACATTTGCATGCAAGCCATGATATGAGTGAAACAATCTTGAAAGTGGATTTATACCCTAAATCAACCAACCAAGCGCTGAATAAAATATCATGAATGCAAGATTGGTAATTTGGGGCTAATTCTTTTTGGGTTTGTGTTGGGGTTAGCGCTTCGAGCATGCATTAGCATAAAGTCATGTGCTTTATGAGTGGATGAATTTTTATTTTTTTTTCCTTATTTAGGGGTGGTTGAAAACAAGCTTTCTCTTGGAAATTATCATTAACGGATAAACCCTGTCAACTCTCCATTAATTGGAATGTTATTTTATTAGTTATTTCATTAGTATATTTATTTGGGTGTATTTTTGCTTGATGTGCAATTGATTATTCCTGCAATCTGTAAAGTTACAGGCCTCGTAAATTAGTTCCAATTTTCATCAATCTCGTTTCCACTGCCGGCCTGCTCCTACAGATAGACCTGGAGCTGTATCAGGAGAGATTTGCGCCATATTATTTTTATGACTTTGGAAACGGTTCACTCCTCCCCCTCTCTCTCCCCTCTCTCTCTCCCTCTCTCTCTCCCCCTCTCTCTCTCTCTCCACTCTCTCTCCCTCTCTCTCTCCCTATCTCT
>JAUTBT010060821.1:0-14779 GCA_032361225.1 Lepetodrilus schrolli | reverse complement strand
ATCTAGTACGTTCCATAACTACCCCGTGGAGACATATAAAATACGTGGTACGACATTCAAGACGTGCACATACTGGCATATAATGTGTGTATCTATATATAATGCCATATCTTGCATCATCTTATCTGTTTATAATTAGAAGTTAGCTAGATCAACCTAAATGCTATGGGATATAATAATATAAGATATAATAAAAATTATATAATGCACTAGCGTTTTAAATTGGAATTTTATAATTATATATCCTATACTAATACTAATAACAACATTAATAATAATAATATCAATAATAATAATAATAATAATAATAATAATAATAATATACGCCTTTGTAGAGCGCGTCATTCACCATTACACAGTTATCTGTGCGCTCTATACTTCTCTAGTTTCCTCTTTGATAAGTTACCATCTTCCATTTTCCATCTTCCGACCGTCCAGCATGCATATTAAAAACTGGATGAATGATACATTTTTTATTGGATATTAATAATGAATTGAACCGAGATATAAGTAGATTTATTTGTGCATCATCTATATTTGCTAAAAAGTGTCAATGTAACAATATATACGAAATTATTTATACAACAAAAACTACATTTTTAGCTATAACTTGCAATACTAATCTCCAAATATTGTTAATATATTTATTCAGTAGTAGGCCAATTTTGCAACTTTTTTATTATTAATATAAATGTATATAAATTTATACGCACGCACGAATTGAGCGTATGTAATTATTTTAAGTTTGCTATATCTTATTTGTATAATGTTTCCATTTAATAATTTGCATTGCTATTATCCAATGAACAATAGATTATATCGCTACTTTTCATAACAATGATCGGATTTGCTTTCATTGTTTGTTGCAGAGATTTGCTATTTTCTTTTATAGAATATTCTACTTTGACACATATGTGTTTTAATTTTTCTTTCGCTGCAACCTCTTTGGGTATTTTCATTTCACATTTCAATGCACTAATTTAGCTTGTAGTTAATGCATTTCCCATTTTCTACCACTATCTCATCATATTAAAACATTGCGCCACTTAATTTCACAAAATTTAATCAGTTTTAGGGCTTCGTTAATATGGCTTCACGGGCACAAAACGAGGATGTGGCCACCAATTTCCTATGTTCGAATCACTTTTTTGCCTTCTATTGTGGCTGAGATACGCGATAGTGTTGATCTCCGGCTTGGGAATTATTGAGATTAGTGGAAGTGGCGCTACAAAACAGGTTAACGTGTCTTCACTCAAGTATCGCATTCGTTTTCTTAGATCAACCTCTGAGAATCATGTTGGAAGCATTCTGAAGATACGAGCATGGACTCGGGTATCACAAGATTGAAATTATTCATTCCATTTGACATTTTGGTTAACCTAGATATAGTTGTGAGCACCCAACGACATGTTGCAAGCGATTGAATTAATACTTATATTCCAATTGAACATACTGGTAGTCTGATGAAAAAAATTACTAGTGCTCTTAAATATTTAATAGTTTATATAGTTAACATATTTAAACAGTAGCCGTTTGTGAAAATGTGCTTGTGTTAACTTCTACAACTATTTATCTGAACTAAATATAGTGTACTCCGTCAAAATTTCCACATCGAATATGCTATATATTTACAATACAAAATGTTAAAGGAACATTCGCACATTACAAGTACTTAGTTATGATACACGAACTACATTAGAGCTATTCGTAATATATTATTCTATATCAACACAAGCATATTCAAAGCGCACGTTCTTCTTGTACACAGTGGGCATCGGAATGATTATAACCGTATAGAAGAGATACTGTTAGATCATTGTTCATTGTTATGTTCTAAAGAAGAAAAATGTATTTAATATTTCAAGCGATAAATAACAGGAATTGACGAATATTGCTATATATAGAATGTAATACGTATTTTACGAAAAATAGTTTACGTGCATGTATTCTATACCTTCATTTCTACTGGGTTTTTTATTCTTGTGATTTTGGCATATTCATTTAACTCTTGTCATTCTAGCATCACTTTTATGACATTTTACCACTGTTGCTGCATGGTTTCGTTTGATCTCTGTTAACGGCTTTCATAATATATCAGTGATATACCGCATTACAATTTCAAACTTCCAATCAAAATATCGGCCGATATTATCTTCATTTGCAGCTAATGTTTTTCTTAGCTTGTGCGGCAAACCCGTTGTCATATCTTAAAAACATATAGAACATTCCAGACATGTTTTTATCAATATTGAAGTATAGACTAACTACGTTTTGCGTACATGTTTCTTTTAATTTGATATATTTCAAATAAATAATAAAATGCAAATTCTCACCTATTGCATGCATCTACTTGTGGCGAAAGCGAGAATATCTCATCTTAATAGCAAAGTGCTGACACTGGCTCGTGGAACATTCTATCAAGAGATTTCTGACATTCCATGACCACGTGTCATGACAAGCAATGCACACCGTACTTCTATCCATTAAAATAAAGATCGCTGAAAAGTATCCGTCTGTTGGAAAGAGAGCAAAAACAAAAGAAAACAAGAAAAGTAACATTGGAGAATTCTATTGTGGAATATTTTGCTACCTCGCCAAATTGCCCGTGTATTGGAAACAAAAGAGTATACATTTGGTTTAACTTTCATCAGATCCGCCGCATCTGTTGTGTGCGGGCAAAGCGGTACAAATACAATATGGAAACAAAAACAGGTGTCTATCCCTTCCTCACCCCTATCCAAGTGCGCCGACACAAGGACCCAACCTAGATACCTCCACCCATGAACACCCAAATCACAGTTAGAGTCATAATAAAGGGAGGTAACCGCCATCAGTGATTGTTTTGAGAAACGACAGCACGTGAGTCCACAGCTGGCACGAGCCGGGCACGAGAATTGGTAAAAGAATTGCTAAATTACATTGAATTTTTTATTTTATTAAATGTTTATTTTGAAATATCAAGAAACTTGGCCTCCGATTCCTGAAAACAACGCGTTAAAAGCGCTGTCATAATTTCAACGGAATGGACCCTTTGAAGAACGGCGATAGCGCTTAGAGAATGCATTTGGGGAAATCTGACGAGTCTTCTCAGCGCTGCAATACGCTGATGTTAGCTAAACTAGTTGATCAAAGAATATTGTTCTAATTTGTAGAATATCATCACAGTTTATTTTTTGCTGGCGGACAGTAAATAAACTTGATAATTCCGTTAACTCACCACTTCAAACATTCCTCAGGCCTCGGGATGCATGCTGGAAGCTTCTTTGATCTTTGCTGTTATACCTGTTTTTCACATCTTCTCTACGTCACATGAAAGGATATAGCTTACCACCCAATGCCAAACTTGTTGACATATGTTACCATGGATACAGGCAAAATGGACTTGAATCCCACTTAAATATAGATAGCGGAAGAGCTTGTACGATCTAAATTTGCATACAGTAATAATCAAATACATGTACATCATAGACGATGGGCATTCTAATATGCAATGAACCATATAATACTAGTACGTGGACTACTCATTATCTATTATCTGAACAGACGTCCGTCAGATATATCTATCTCGTGTATAATATATGTGTAGGTCCATATCCTTTGTTGGAAATGATGAACAACTCGCGCCTTTAACATTCGAACATTGATGCACTGAGATTCATATGTCATATAGTTTCATAAGCCGAAGTTTTATCATTGAAATCCGTTGTAGGCCTACGTGTGACACTAATATTTGTGATGCTCAAATCGTTTTAACTAAATCTGTACTAGGTTTCTGATGTTCTTGAGTGGTATTTGTTTAATATTATTGTAGTATCTTACTTCCCAGGAAAGTTACATAAGTTTCAGTCATTAAGAAATTCGCACTTTGGAATTGATGGTCAAAACAATCACGTGACGACCACGTGACAATCACCGGAAATGAAGCACGTTGATGAGGTGGCGAAACCGCATGCATCGACACATTTGATTGGCTGAACGGATAAAGTCAGGACTAGTCGTCTCCCACGTGGCTTTCCTTCATAAGTGAATTGTCACTTGATAAAAACAGGATATACATCTTCTTATGATTTATGGATAGATTACATGCGTATTCGTTAAGTGAACCGGCGTGAGAAATTTATTATCTACACACACACACACACACACACACACACACTTGCATATCATCTCCTTGCCCGGAATTGAACCATTAATTAATTAGAGAATAACCTCACGAGATACGAGTGATTACGGAAAATATGTACCTCGTGAAATTAATGTTCACAGTTCCGAGCTTTAGAACTGTGAACATTAATTTCACGAGGGACATATCTTCCGTAACAACTCGTATCGAGTGGGTTATTCTAATAATTCAATATAATAATTTAAATTTAATAAACCATTGAAAACTGCCAACAAACTGCTTTATCGAGAGGGCGAACTAGCGGTCGAAAACGTGTACACTTCACCTAAGCACGAGAAACACAAAAAGACGCAATCAACAACACTGTTGATTATGGAATCGTTATTACACAGTAGATATCCACCACGTATATTGAATACTACTACAATAACCAAGCCCATGATAACTGAATGCTGTCGTATATATTGTTAATATATTTATTATTTTGCGTAGGTTTAACATTTAGGAAAATAATCAATGAATAATAATACAACTCAACCTTATGACATATGGTAGTATATTAAATCAGAATACTTGAAATTATAGGTTTGTATTGAATAAGTTGTTGAGTTGGTTGTTTTTCCGGTCGCCTTGGTTGATTTCGGCAGGTTGGAAGAATGCATGGTGTTAAAGATATAATGCAGGTTTGTGGGTACCAAAGATGATACAGTGCTTCTTGTATTTCTTCAAGAAGTTCCTGTATTATGATGTCCCTGTATCCGGGTACTTGACCATGTTCACGCTAACAGTGTACGGAGTATGCACGCCTAGAACATCAAGTGGGAACTTGACACATTTATCAGATCAAAATGAGAAATAAATTATATTCTGAGAGATAAAGCAATATTCTCTGTATCGATGATACGGGGAGATAGGGTTATTTCCGTAACTTATTCCAATCTCTACCGAATTCGTCTCCGTAAATCTAGGCGTGTATTTGAGTGAAGGGGACCCGTTCAGATCTTCACTCCGATGGCTACGTGCTCCCCCGCGACGTCAAACACGGCGCTGGGATAGAGTTTCATAAATATCTCTTTCTCTCGCGGCGGGACGGTCGTTTTGTCAACACCGACTTCCACCGTGCATCCATATTGCTTTCTTCCTCGTGGTGCAGTGCAATAAATTTCTGCGAAAATAAATAAGCGGATAATTTTCAAACGGCGATTGATCGTGCCGCTGTGAGTCCGGGCAACACGTGCATACAGGTGCTCGACGTTGGAGCCGTACCGTTGGCTGATCTATGTCGTTGCTTAACTAACTTTCGACGTAAAGCCGACACCGCTATACAAGCGATATGTCAATATACCGGGCTTTAATCAAATTCTGTATTGATGATATTAAATCTCGCGGGTGAATGTCGATCATTCTCATTGAGTGTCGTGTAGTCATATTTCATATGTACATCTGTCAGTGCGTGTGTGTGTGTGTGTGTGTGTGTGTGTGTGTGTGTGTGCCTTAGGGTATATGCCTAATGGTGTGCGTGCGTGCCGCAACTCTCGTACACCAAATACTCGAATTTACATTCATCTACATTATACTCATATAATATGCATTATAAATACAGCTAAGTGATAAAATATTTCACCATTTTAAAAATTGTATACTTAGAAATTAGCCCTATGGTATGTATACGTTATAATATTCAGTACAATTATCCTATTGTGAATACCAAGTCATACACTTATATTATAACCTGTAACAAAATGATGCGCTAATGAATTGAATACATTATCTTCTTTATGTGAGTTCCGACCAACACACAGGATTCTTTCGCCTAAATATAGCTTACACATAGGCTATTAACCATCATATATGGGTAAAATTTCAACAACTGTTCTAAAAGATGTTGAAATTAACTTCAAGCTTGATTTACAACTTTCTTCATACAAATTCGGACGTGCTGATGTAGTTGGGTTATCCTGTATAGCTCAAGCCGCATTGTATTAAAGACAGCGCTGTACGAACTGTTATACCGCCAACGTGTAGCCATGCAAACACCTCAATATCGATCTCTAAGTGGGATCCAAGTGCAAAATCATTCATATGTCACGCATGAATGCGGACACAATCAATACACAGGTGATATGATCGCGTCAGTTACCACAGATACAGATACAGTCAGATAGTCAGATATAGTTGCAGTTATAGGTACAGCCAGGCAGGTAGGTTACGTGGATACAGTGACTTAGGTACTCTTTTAGAGGCAGGTACAATTAGTTAAACCCATGTACAGTCAACTCGTATACCCAGGTACAGAACTCGTATACCCAGGTACAGTCAAGTACCAGTATACCCAGATACAGTCAGGTACAGTGGCCAGTGCAGTACGATCTGTTGTAGGCACCAGTGGTCGACTATTTGGACGATCTGTCGTTGATGACATCAGACAAACGCTTGATACATCCATCTGGATATTCTGTTACACTGTATGGAAGTACCTATGTTCTTTAAATTAATATTCTTTTCCCCATTAATCAGTTTTGTTAAAGTTTATTTCTTTGAAAGAAGAATGAATTAAACAAAGTAAAATGGACGATAAGGAGAGGAATACCACACTGTACTTTACCTCATCCCTACCGCATCCCTTCCTCATCTCTACCTCATCCCTACCTCCAACCATCCATTTACTAAAAGTAATCCCTTCGTGATAAAGCACAGTAGGCTATTAGTATTTGTCAAACATAACAACAATGAATTCCCATTGCGTCTTCATTTATATAGATGTGTATCGTATTCTCACGTATTATAAAATTTAAATAATGTTGGCTACAAGAAACGCATACGACGTTGTCCAAGTGGCAGTGATAACACACTACGATACTTAGTGGTCAACCAGATACATCAGTTACTCGATGGTATAAAGATAGACTTGACGTGACGAAGTGGATCCATGTGCGTTCCCGCGAGTCTCACACACTGATATAAGTCATCAATGATAGATGCAGTATTAAGCCTACTCCGATGGCAATCTCGATTTCTATTGAAATTAAGAAATAAATTCCAACTATGGGACTTATTCATGACTTTTATCTGCTAAAAGCGATAATACCAGGTTGTACATTAAACGGTTAAGTTAAGAAAGGTGTTTAGGGTTTGGGCCTACATTTCACCACCATAACAGGTAATGATCGCGAGTCTCCATACGGTTCTCTTCTTGAGACGTCGACTCCGACGCGTGGGGCGTGCTCCTTTGACAATCGTGTAGATTTCGGAAACGAATTTTGAATGCCTCCCCATGACAAAGTCGAGTGTGTAAAGAATACCACTGCCGACAATGCGAAACTTTCAGCGGAACACAAAGCCGCCAGCGAGAGGCTGTGGTCCCACTGTGTCGATCACTGCTGGTCTGTGCAAACATGAGGTACCAACTAAAATATATATTTATGCAAGTGTGCCATTCAAAGTGCTCCCATGTATTGTCATCGACAACGTTTTAGTCACGGAATTCTAACGTACGGCATAACATTGCATTCCTCTCCGTGTATTATACAATACTAAACAATATTAAACAACACGCGAAATCACGTTGGTATTGTAAAATACCCCTCTAAACAACATGCCATACGACCTGAGTATATAGAATGAACCAGGTGAAGATTTGTCGATGATCAAAAGTCGCATAATACAAGCGAAGTATATTATGATTTATTGTGATAAAGATCAGGTATTGTTAATGTTTCAAATTTTACGTAACCAATACTCTGATGCTCATCTTGTTGATTCTGGTCAAGCATTAAGTAAAATCTCTCTTTTTTTGTGCTCATATAATTAACACCAGTGTAGAATGGCGAAACTTCAGGATCGAGATGAATTAAAGATACCGTAGATAGATAGAACATATTTCAATAATATAAAATTACAAAAATTAAAAGTATAAACTATTTCAAAACGTTTGCCTGTCAGTACCAGCCGGTACTCGTAGGATTACTGCAATATTCAGGGCTACGGATGTTGCGGGTCTCTTGCTCTAAACTGACAACTGAAAGTTATTTAATACCCAGATTTACGGATCCGCCGACCCGATTTCTTTCCACTTTGGAAAATAAAAAGAATTATTTTTATTATATTCCGCCGACAGTGCACAAATCTTTTGAAAATTAAAATAATGGTGAAGGAAAAGGTTGTATAACCCATCATTGAACATGAACAAAGACTGACAGGCAATGGTGGACACCAAGTTGTAGATAATTTGATTACTTGCTGGTAAATATGTAACACAAAGGTCTAAATTGTACCAATTACTGCTATTGACAAGCATTCAAATCTAAACAACTTATGTGTACTGGTGTTTATAACAATTATTGACAATTATATTGACCAATTATAGTTATTTTATGTCAACCGACCATTCATGATCTCCAATTATTTAAATTTCTATATTACCGACTGACTAAACTATTAAATTATTAAAATACTATTTTATATAATGATTACAACAAAATCCGTAAACCAGGGAATCAAATAACTAGGTCCTAATGAAAAACCATATGCGATTATCGAAAGCTACTATTTCCTACCCGAAGGAAGCGTGCACGCATGTTACTACCGCCGGTATCGTTCTGAGGAGTGTCGATATCGTAAATAGGGGTACGACAGTGACGTTGACTTTGTTCAGATGTCTGGAGAATGTAGTCAACGTCACTGCTGCCGTAGAGTGGCATGTTGCCAGTTGAATGTGTCAGAATATACATATCTGCGTTCTTGTGTTGTTGTATGTGGCGTGCTTACGATCGACTTCTCGACACTCGACTGGTGTACACTATATTGATCTAAGTACTTAATGTCTGATCAGGTAACTTATTACAATATCATCTCCTTCACTGACAATAGGGGCGTCAGTTAAATAGAGAATACTAAACGCGCCTCCGTGTGATAACGAGGGAATGATACCCAAAACTATTCACGAGTTTAATAAAAATGGTATCATACGGAAGCAAGTTTAGTATTTTATTTATTACACTACGAACCCTAACATGAAATTAACTTGATTACAATGTGTTTACCATCAGTTTAGACTACATCGGACATTCATACAATATAATGAGTACAAAGGCTCGACCGCTTGACACCCTTTTCAAACGTATTTACAAATAGATATTCCCTTGGATTCAAAGGAAATACGACTTTAACATAATCAAGGAATAGTGAAATCAAACTTGTCTTTTCTACATCTATAATCGTTCAATTTTGGTTCCTTTTCATGTGATTTATAGTGTTCAAGGCGTCTCTCGCTAGTGAATGGCTAGCTAGAATGGCCATCGCTCTACTAAAGGAATAAAATAAAGTATACTGTTTAAGCGTAAATGAAACGTATAACCGGTGTTACATAAAGTGTAACCGGTGTTATATAAACGTGTAACCGGTGTTACATAAAAGTGTAACCGGTGTTGCATAAAAGTGTAACCGGTGTTACATAAACGTGTAGCCGGTGTTACATAAAAGTGTAACCGGTGTTACATAAACGTGTTGCCGTGTTACATAAACGTGTAACCGATGTTAAATAAAAGTGTAACCGGTGTTACATAAACGTGTAACCGGTGTTATATAAACGCCTGTCACCCCATGTTACTGGTATATGGATTTTTAAATATTGTGTGACATAACACAACTCTGAGCATGCCGTTCTTCATTAACTGTTGAACTCTGGTTCTGGTTGTGTTATATTAGTAATGTACTATGTGGCAGTCATATTTCAATGATATTCTATTGTATTGAGTCATTTTATTCAGTGAACACGACGTATAGATCGTTTATTGCAGAAGAGTTCATTTTAAGGTTACAAGTTTTAACATATTTTCCTACATAAATATAGCCGGCTCCGTGGCCTAATGGTTAGAGCGTCGGCTCAGTATGTTTAAGATGAAGTTGTTTCCCACGTGGAGCTATGCTTATCAATATATAATCACATTTACTTAATCGTCAATTTAATCATCGCCTGTACATTTGCTTAAACTCAACTGTTCTCAGCTATTGTTAAGTGTATTTCTAATGTATTGTTTGTCAAAATGTTGCTATTTTATTGAATAATTTGTCCGAACAGATCATAAAACTTCGCGGCCAAAATGTCGCTGTAAGATATCTATAGGATACAGTATACAATGGAAGGTCACTTAGACTCTGTCTTGAACTGAACAAATGTTGAAACCATTTAAAGTTGACAGCGACCTGATGATAATCCGTGTGCAGTTTCACATAATATAAATACTCACATGAAAGTCTCTCCATTTATGTAAAGTAAAGTAAAAGTACTTTGAATCTAAAGCTCAAATTTACTTTAAACAATCCGAATTTGAATCTGTGTGTGGAGTATACGAATATATCGAAGTACAGGGCTAATTACCTACATAGAAACACAATATCTGTTCTTTTACATACAGAACTGAACAAGATTTGCGAACCTTTTAAATTTATTGTATGTTCCTCAGCTCTTCATGCAAACACAGTTCCACCACCGAGCGCTCGTTTTATTGAACTCGTCCCATATCGATGCTTGTCACCGCCTACTGTTGTGAACAAATGGCTTTATAAACAAACACAGAGCTATCAAGTTATCAATAGTCATATAACATTGTGTACCAGTTCTTCCGTGACGATGTTGCCTGCACATTAAGCCGCGAGTGGTACAACAGTCGCCAGAATAGCCCGACTGAGAATACCAGTTGAACACAAAAAAAAGCGCATTAATTAACCCATTAGTCCCCGTCGCAGCATGAATCCTACTTTAAGAATTACAATTTAACCCCAAACTATTGAAGATAGCGAATGTTTCATTTAATTCTAAATGGTATCTGTAGCCGGGCTATTTTATATTGTAAACATTTTCGATGAGTTGAATTAATTTTAATCCGTTAAGTCGGATGACAATGGGTTAATGCTCGACGGGTGATAATGATATTACTATTGATTAGGTGCACGATGCTCATGTAATGTCCACGTGTAGAGAAATATAACTCTGCCTTGACGGTAATCACAAATAGAGTAGGTATATGTGCATGTGTTATACTATATATCTACTGCATATATCTACAATATAAGATAAGATAACATAATGCTTATTTTCCCGGAAGGGAATTCTTTTTTTTTTATCACAGAGATGGCACTCACACATAAAACAACAAATGACAAAACAACAACGAGAGACAGAACGTTATATATAAAACAATAAAATGCAGTTATATATGTACAATAGTAGAAAGCCTAAGGCACTAAAAACAATGTACACGGATAACAGGCATCCAAGAAGAGCAATAATACTGAATCAAACATGATAAATAAGGAAAATGATTATATACCAACAGTTAACAATGATTTAAAAAATAAATTCTAACTGGAATAAAAGACATTTGACCACCAAACCTACACTGAATAGAAAATACTAAAACTGATTGAATGCAACTCTTGTAAAATAAAGACACTATTGTAGAATCAGCATTAAAAGACCGAGACCTCACTCCGATGTGTGTCGCCACTGAACAGCGCCACCAATATAGATGCATATCGTAGTTGGCAACATTCATATATATCATATAACGACAATATATGTATGTAATGTATAGCTTGTTTCCCTAAATAACGTGATATTCTTACCATAGCTACATGCAATATATAATTTCTTGATTAAATGTTATTGTCCTATGAATCATCTACAATGGAGAATCTCAAATGGTTATGTTTCATGATCTGTGAAGATTGTTCCTGCCCTGGCCAAATGATAAACTTTCTGTGGCTTTTGTATAGCAAGTCTCTGAGACACAATACATGAAGTTATAATCAACTATCAGTAAAAGACTGAGTTTACTAAATATGCTTTACTTCTGAAGCCCACGAAAACATTTGGAATAAACCTTTGTTTTTAAAACAAAACAAAAACGTTTGGTGTTTTCTTGAGGGCAATCAGATCGATACCCGTATATAATGTTTACACTCAACGAGAGTTTCAATAACCTGCCACCAGTTATGTATTCATCAATTCTATGTATTCATCGTATGCAATTAATAGTCCATGCAGCGTTAATGTGTTCAGTGACAATTATACAAAATCATCAGCCTTTACATATAGGTCATAGGTCAGAGTGAGTATATGGGGGTGGTGAAGTATGTAGATATATTTGTGTGTGTGTGTGTGTGTGTGTGTGTGTGTGTGTGTGTGTATGTGTGTGTGTGTGCGTGTGTGTGTGTGTCTCAATCTGTATATTTGTGAAAGAAATATCCTTCATGTTATATGTTAATATTAATGTACTAAAAGTTGCATGAATAGCGCATGTCGATGGTCTGTGCTATTATTTGTTATCTACTGGTTCCGACGGAGGTACGCTCTTGGACAATTTTAAATATACGTATAATGAAATATGATTTCTTGGTATCTATACAGAACAAAACTTATCATTTTTAGCACGCGTTATCTAGTGGGGTGGCATGCTCCCGAAAATGTAGGCATATCAAAGAACGAATTCCTGGCATCTATAGAAAAAAAGACAATGTTATCTAGTGTGGTCTGGGGGATATGTTCCCCGAAATTTCGAAATGTGGGTATTATTTAATGCGATTTACTGGAATCGATAAAGATATTAACAGATTTTAGCACCGGAAATTTTGAAATATGATTTTCTAGTGTCTACAGAACAAAAATTATAATTTTTCGCACCCGTTATCCAGTGAGGTTTGGGTGGCATGCTGCAGAAATGTTTAAAATGCAGGCATAACAAAGTACAATGTCCTGATATCTATAGCAAAACCAAAAAAAAAGCTACACTGTTATCTAGTGTGCTCTGGGGATGTGCTTCCCGAAAATTTCGAAATGTAGCCACAACAAAGGCAAAGTTAGTGACATCTTATAGTACCAAAGTTTTATCATCGGAAATTTTGAAATGTAGGCGTAGTGTCGTGAAAAGCGATCTACTGACATCTGCACCTAAGCTACCTACTAGGGTCTGGAGGCGGCTTCCAGAAATTTTGAGATGCAGGCATAATATATTCGACTTTCTTTGCATCAACGGGTGTTCCTGGACGTTTATTTTTAATGTAGGAATAATTAAATGCACTTTCCTGACGCCTGCATGCATTTTTGCATTGAAGTCTATAGTGATATAAAACTATAATTATTCAAAATCTTGAATGGGGTCCGGAGGATTTATCCTGGACATTTTAACACTGGATCCGTGTGTTAAATTAAATTCATAAATAGAATGTCAACTTACAATAATAATGGTGATCATGAGCGTGTGTCGTATAAATATGTAATCAACATGTCGAATATGTGAAAACTTATTTCACTTTTTACTCTTAGTACGAATATATTACAGTATAAAATCATCAATCGTTGCTTTAATTCTGTATGCGATCAAACAATAACGTCTTATATCTTCTATGGTAATACTCCAAGACTAATCCTCTTGTAAGGACTCTGTATAGATATGCATCAGATAAGTGTTGCCATGGTAACTCTGTTCATCCCAGTTCAATAGTGAGTAGGGAATAGTTCCAACATGACTCACTGCCTATAGCCAGTTTAGTTCGTCCAGTCTTACTTATATATATTTTAAAAAACCCATAATAATTTGAAAACAAATAAAGAAACAGAGATAAATATTCCATGAAACCAGACGTTCTCTAGTGACGTGGAGTAAAGTACGACAAAGAGGGAGTATGCCCTTGGTTCGAGGATGTCTCGTAACTCTACCGTATTTAACATGTCATAGCCAATTGTGTACGCTGGTGATAAAACAGGCAGATAGACCGAAATGAACAATCTAAAATATGATTTGACAATTGAGACGAGGTTGGGAATTATTAATGTCCCACTCTGACCTCTGACCTCTGACACCTGATCCATCTGTAGTGGCTAAATCACGGAGACGGTATAGCGATTAGATTGTAAGTTGAATTCACATAAACGCAGAACCCTATAATAATGATATTTTGGTAAATTCCATATTTTAGTAACGATCATTATTTTGTAAGCACAGAATATACACGGATTCACAATACTCTCTTTAAAATTGTTTCAGAATATAGTTCTGCTGTCAAGAACGTAAAGGTTACGACAGCTTAGTGAAGTGTGTCCACGACCGGCATCGCTCTCTGGGTCTCAGGGAGCAAACATGCCGCGCACGTTTAATTAGGCATTACTTTACCTAGATCAAAGGCGGCGTATACAATAAATGGAATGCAATGAAATTATGGCGGTCATTGCGGGCTGTGTCCCTTCGCTAGCCGCTTCATCATGACCGAGAGTCCACATGTGCAATTACTGCCATACATCACCACAACCAGCAATGAAATGTCGGAGCGGATGTGGGCAGAGGTGGATCGAAGATGCGGGTGGGAATGGAGGGGTGCATTTGAGTTTGGGAATATGCACTCTAAATAGTTATACACCTTGGCTCGTCAATTGAGTTTGCAGCAGGTGTTTGCAGGTTTAAATGAGTTAAATAATCTTGAATGCGTCTCTAAGCCCCCTCCAATTTATTTATTAATGCAAATCACACACACACACACACACACACACACACACACACACACACACACACACACACACACACACACACCGCACGAACGCACGCACACACAAAAACAAAATCAAAAACAAAAAACAACATAGTTATAAAAAAATAAATA
>JAUTBT010060810.1:0-14782 GCA_032361225.1 Lepetodrilus schrolli | reverse complement strand
GGTAATGGGGAGAGAGATAAAGAGAGAGGGGGGAAAGAAAGGGAAAGAAAGAGGGGAGGGGAGGGGAGAGAGAGAGGAGAGAGAGAGAGAGAGAGAGAGAGAGAGAGAGAGAGAGAGTCTGTTATGTAAACCAGCCACTATGCGGCCTATATGCTTCATCACACTTTGGGAATGTACTGGTCTGTTGGTTGGTTGGTAGCTGGGAGATAATACATTGTGTTGACTGCCGGTGTGTAACAGTTGTATTGCCTTGTAGCTGGCATTCAAAAGGGAATGGTAGAACTTTGGCATCACACAATTGGATCCACTCGGAATTGTGAAGTAGATATGATGAGGTTCTTATAGAGCAAGAAGGTAGGACGTAATTCTAAGGAAAATTTTAATTCTGTGGAATCATGTTTATTACACATATGATTGACTGTAATAATTAGTTATTTAGTTTCATTTAGGATACTAGTAACTTGTTTATGATGATGCCTTACCATCTCCATATTTACGCACATTATGGAAAACATGAAATGTGTCTGATTTGAACGAACTGAGATGTGATTCTGGCTCTTTTATTCTGTTCATGTTATTTCTTATGTATTATCTCTCTTTCTGATCTTTCTTTTAAACTACACAATGTATGTTATTCATTATTTTCATTCAAAGTGCTATAAGTTTGAAAGTAATAAAATACTGTAAGTTTTGCAAATACACCTAGTACAAATATTTGACCAGCCATTATAGTTACCATGGTTATCATATTAGTCTCTAAACCATTCAAATTGTTGTAAGCAATAAAAGTAAATTATGATGTATCTGCATTTTAATGAGGTTAACCTATTTGTAGTCTGAATATTTGACCCCTGATATTTCCTGAATGACCAGTAGCACCACTTTCAACTCTAAAAATGACCCCTGACCTCTGACCCAGCCATAAACCCATTGTGGTGGCAGTAACCTTCTGAAATTCAGGCCCTGTTTCATTCATTGACCAACCTGAAGAATGGATTATGTTCTTATACTGCCTGCACTGTTGTTGGAGATTAGGTGTTGCCAAACATTATATATGATGATATGTAAGTTTTCTGGCCACCGTTTCACAGAACAATCATGGCATTTTGAGACTCCATGATAATGTATAAGAGTCACAATTCTCGTAGCATTACAATTGTTTTGTGGAACAGAACTATGAGAGCCGAAGTCCACGTGTGTGTACAGCGAGTTATAATTCCTGTATCAGTTATGATTCCTGTATCAGTTATAATTAGTTATAATTCCTGTATCAGTTATAATTCCTGTACCAGTTATAATTAGTTATAATTCCTGTATCAGCTATAATTCCTGTATCAGTTATAATTCCTGTATCAGTTATAATTAGTTATAATTCCTGTGTCAGTTATCATTCCTGTATCAGTTAATATTCCTGTATCGCTAAGATTTTTCTGTGGAACAGCACCCAGATTGGAATGTTCTGTGTAATCTTTCAAAATGGCTGTAATGTCGCTGAAGAGAAATATATTCGAAGAGATCAGATTAGTTCAAGATCGGGGTCTTGTTACAGAGAATGATTGTAGCACTACGAGAATTGTAACTCCCTACATACATATTCATCTTCAACTCTCGTAACATTAATATCATTGTTCTGTAAGTTCCTGTATTTATCTGCAATTATAGTATATTATGTTCTTAATTGGTCTCATGTATGGGTGAAAGATTCCCGCTGCGATGTAAAACATTAACTCCTAATTGGTCTCCCACAAGGAACAACATTTCTTTTCGGAAACATTCCATCCATAAATTTATGCTTTGTTAGAATTAGTAAATAGATAAATAGAAATAAATAGCCTATTTATCAAGCTCATGTCTCCATGTTAATACATGCTCTGAGCGCTATATGCTACGTTGTTAACCTGTTATTTACAGAGTTATGTAAAATATATTTGTAGCTATACTAAATTTGAATATCATATTACACTTCGAAGACAAAATAATTGAAGACGTGGCAATCTTCTAAATGTTCCTTTTACCATTATGTAATTTTATAGATTTTTAAAGTGTTTTCTTACATGTATTCTTTTTTTTTATGCTTCACTGCATATTTATACGATACGATCTATTACAAATATTTGGTCATGTTAAACTCATTATTATTGTTGCATATTTACACATTCAAACGTAATCATAGGTTATAATGGTCGTACTTATACCTGGTGTAAAACATGCACAAGTTGACTGACGTGTATCTGTGTGAAATAGGCATACCGTGGAGTGTGTCAAATATTATATAGTATTATTTCGGCTAATGGACGTACAAAATTGAGGTGGCAATGTATATCAGTCAACCGTGCCACTGATATAAGTAAGGCTGTGTTCGGCACAATGAGTCAGTTACTAGCATGACTCCAGGCTACGTGTACGCAGATAGATTCCTATCTATAAATTATAATGCCGTCTCCATAAATATACACGAGGCGTGCATGTGCTGGGGATTGCGTTTAAATGATAATACATGATAGTTGGGTCTCTCAATAAACCTGTTTTTCAATTGAATGAGGCCTCGAGTCATAGTATGTAGTATAGAGGTGTAGTATCGAGTTTACAGGTTTAGTATAGAATTAGAGGAGCAGGTGGTAGTGCAATGGTAGAATTTTGGACTTCGGAGCCAAATATCCTGGGTTCAAATCCAGTCCCGGGACCCCGGCATCAATGTTCGCGAAAGTTACCTTTCTGACGCAATATTGATTGGATGCGCTAACTGTAGAGTGGCAATGCAGTTATCTTCCTTTGTCTGTCAGTACCAGTTTACTGCAACATTCTGTGCTACGGATGTTGCAAGCCATGATATTAGTGAAACCCCAATTTAAAAATATAATAAAATAGAATTAGAGGTATAGTATAAAGTTGAGAGGTATTGTATAGAATTTAGAGAAGTCATCAATTCCTGGCATGATTAGGCACAGGCACTGCTCTTTAGGGCATGTAGGGATGCCTCGAGCATGGATAGAGTTAAAACATAAAGGGAAGGAAGGCTGGCAAGGGAAAGGAAGGAGATGAGGCAAGAGGCAGAAAATATTATTTCAATAAATAAATACACCTTCATGACTTCTGTAGACTAGAATAGGCCTTCTTGTAAATATACACCCAATTGGGACCTCCTATGGAACAATAAATATAGATTCAAATAACAAATCATTATGTAATGTGATCTGGTATGTACTTGCTAGCTAGTCCTACGTTACAACACTCCCCAGAACAGACAGGAAGTGATTGCTTTTAAACAGGAAGTGGAGCCAAGTTGTGGGGCCTGTGTTACATGTTGATTGTTTTCCACAAGGAGTATGGGTTGACATCGTGGCACACCTTTTTGTTTAACCCTTTCCATGCTGAAGGCAACTGAGATGCCATAAAGGGCTATCCATGTGCCTAATCCAGTAGTGGGAGGGTTAATCTATACCTTCCATAGGTGCTGCACAGATTTGATCATCCCAGCATTACCATGATAACCATAGCAACCAGGATGCTAGTCTGTGTCACACCCTGTTCTCACCAAAATACTCCTATTCAAAATATTCCCTAGGTCAGTTCAGCAAGTCTAGATTACTGGAGAAAGTAAAGAATTTCAGTGGCTCCTTTCATATAAATATAATACCAGTCAATATAAGTTATATATTATTGATTTACTTTAACCCTCTGAGACTATGGATAGTCTACCAGGATGCTACAAGTTGGTTTATGAGTTTAACATAGCAACAGCTGTGTCCATTGGTCAACCATGATTAGTTTCTGTTTCTTTGAAATTGTACTTAATTTCCAAATAAATGTCCAAATCAATTGTTTCTCAGGTTGTTTATCAGATGTATGTGACCGACCACCATTAGGTTGTACTTGTTTCTAGCTGGCCACTGTTTAGCATTGACATCATTGAGAAGGAAAAAGTTGGGGCTTTAATAAAAAGCGGTCAAAACTTAAATTACTAAAATAGGACAAATCTTCTTTTTTTTAAACACGTTGAATGCATGTGTAGAATTTTTGTTTTTGTTTTGTTTCGTGCAATTTTATTAACATTAGTAACCATTTATTTTTATTTTATTTTATTTTTTTTATTGTATTTTTTAAAAAGAAATTTTTTAAATTTGTAATTGTTTTAAATTTTTTTAATTTTATTATAATTTTTATTATTATTATTACATATTTTTGTAATTCATTTATTTATCTATTTATGTATTTTTAAAGTATACAAGATTCTGTTATGAACACAGATATTCAACAACCATGATGATCATGAACCATTTCACATACAAACTGTACAGGGTCATTTGTAAAAGAGACCTTCCATGTTTTTTGTAAACAGAGTATATACGAGCCTAACTGTCAGTAACTTAAGACTATGTAACAGAGCTTCATGTACCAGACACAATATGTTCTACCCACACAGTACCATACTGTAAGATCCACTAAACAGAGAGAAGAGGTATGACTCACCTGGTCGGATTTTCTCATCTTCTAACACCTACAGATCTTGTAATGTATACTATGCCAGGAACTGATAGTATAATGGATCCACAAGTCATATCATTGTCGTGCATTTCCAGGAGGAAAAGGATAAGATGTTATTTTGTGTTGCCCTGAAACTGCTGCCATTGATTTACTACTGTTGCTACAGTCCGTGTCAAGGTGCTGGAGAAATTGTTTTTTGATGATTTTTCTTCTCTTTTAATGATTTATTCTTTAAAACAATGCCCTTATAGTCTATAACAAACATTATTGTAGCAATTTCCCCCAAAATGTGAAATAATATTTAATTAACCATATGAAAAACTGGCTCCTACAATGAAGCATTATTGTAGCAATTTCCCCCAAATATTAACTAATGGTTTTTTTTAATTGTCCTCCAACATTTTTGGCAATGGATAATATTTTCCATTTTGATATTTTAAATGTATTATCTGTAAAATCTATGGATATTTTATGGAGCTGTAATCTTTGATCATTAGTTTTGATTATCAATATGGCTGTGACTGTAACTAACTGAGATTGTGACTGACCATGACTAACTGAGATTGTGACTGACCATGACTAACTGAGATTGTGACTGACCATGACTAAATGAGATTGTGACTGACCGGCACTATAGCCGTGACTATGGCTGTGACTATGATTATGACAATGGGTCATTTCCCAATTTACCAAATATTTCCTGTCCTTTGATTTAATGAGAAACGACTGCACACATACACCCCTCCCTGTTGTTTCCAACTTTTCAAAGAAGACTCCAATTCGCTTGAACGCTTTCAATAACAAAGTTAAAAGGCAAACAGACACCGGATCTCCTAACATTTGTCATGAAACATTATCAGTCTTCTATCGAAAACTACCTCGACATGAACTTTACAATCAAGTGTGCGGTCAACGTGAGATGATCACGCCAACATTTAAATGCCAGTTTAAAAGGTTTCTGTTTGCAATTTTCCCTGAGAATTTCAGGCATATCCCTGCAAATTAAAACAAAGTCTGTGATATCTGTGGGCCCAATCAGGACCCAGGTTTGTGTGGGGTGGCTGTGCTTTGGTCTCTGGGGGCCTCTGTGCAAGATTAAGTAAACAGATTTTGTGGTTGGCATCTAACTGACATTGCTTTGAAAGTCCCTCCCAGGAACTTGTAAAAACATATTGTCCCCACCTCCTTCAACGCTTGTTTTTTGTAGTTTTGGGGGGAACAGAAGTGGCTGGGGAGTTGTGGTGAGACTGCTGTAATTCTCCTGTTACTCAACCAGAAAAAAATTAAATAAAACATTTTTAGAAATTTCGAAAATTGTAAATTGGAATATGGAAAAGCTATACATTGTCAACTTGTACAGGGAAAACCTATTAGAAAAATGTGAACATTAAAAATTATCCTTTTGATGAATTCATCTCCATGAATAATTAGAAAAATACAAACATTGAAAAGTATCGTTTTGTCAGTAGAAAACTATTAGAAAATTTGAAAGTTGGAAATTATCATTCATATTTTTAGGTACAACCAGGTCAATGTATTTATTTAATTATTTGCACATATTATGCATAATTCTTAATACAAATTGTGTGAGAAAAGATAATGTATTTTAGGTTTTTATAATGCCCTATGACTCCATTACCAGTACTAAGCCTCTTCACCTGTACTGCTTTCCTACAACAGCTGTTATGTGTGACAGTTCTAGATACTATCTCCCTCACAACACTCTATCAGCAGATGCCAGTTGGGGTAAAATTGACTGAATTGCCTGGCTGGGTATGAACATGGACTGACTGTGGGATGAGTGACTGGAGAGTCAGTCAGAGGTGATATTAACCAGTCTGTCTGTTCACTCACTGACATTGATGAAGTCTAGGAATTTGACCTATTTTACTTGAGTTGGTTGGATGATAATCTGGACTTTTGAAGAGAGAGAGAGAGGAAATGAAGGTATTTCTGATTGGCAAAGATTGTATCCAAAACTTGACCCAATAGGCCTAGCCTTAACTCTGCAGTTTGCGTTTTTATCTAACGTTCTCAGTCTGGAAGGGCAACTCCAGTAGCATCCAGCAGTAAGACGGTTAAATGATGTCATAAAACACAAAGGTGTGGGTAATATTTTAGAGAAAATTCCAGTGCCTATCGTACAGTGATAGACATGTTTGTTTCTTAAATAGATCTGGGTCCAGTTGCACGACACTCTTGTAGCACTACAATAGTTGTTAGTCCAATTGTAGAGTCTTCTACAATTGGAATTGGGTTGCACGAAGCTCTTGTAGGCTATCGGAATAAGACAGCGCTACAACTATCGTAACGGGAGTTGTAAGTCCCTTGGACTATTGTAGCCTACAAGAGTGTCGTGCAACTCGGCCCTGGCTATAACTGTTAACACACTGAACATTCTATAAATTTACGACATCTGTGCTCCACAGGAAATACTTTCAGACCTACAGTACGTCATTTCAAATATGATTTTATCACTTTTCATTGCAGACGTTTTGAGTATTTTGTGAATGATTGTAAGTACATTACGGACTGTGTTTTGGAGCCAGGAGTAGATCTCCCTATTGCCAGTGTGTAACGGACTACGTTTTTTGTTTCAGGGCGGAGGGATATTGCCGGTGTACGACAGTTCGTCTAGTCTGGAGTCGCGATGCAGTAACGGCAGCATGAGAATCCGACCTGGATCCAGGTAAGCACTGCTTGTACAGATACGACCAACATCCCGTCTTCAAAACGATATTTTAAAGAATCTCCAATGTCAATTATTCTATTGTATCTGATTGCATTTGAACCAATGCGGCCTGAAATAATAATGTTCAATTTTCAATGCCTTTGAACCTGCATCTACAAAGATGGTTTAATAATTATTATTCATGTACCAACCCATTGGATATTTTTGATAAATGTTTGAAATAAAGAACTGGGTCCTGTTCCAAAGAATGATCATACCTCTACGATACAAGCCTATACACGCCTATACAAGCATATACAACCTATGCAAGCATATACAAGCCTATGCAAGCATATACAAGCCTATGCAAGCCTATGCAAGCATATACAAGCCTATGCAAGCATAGGGATTTGTGATTCTCATAGCGCTACACAGGCCTCAAATTTACAAAATTTTCCAAGGAGCCATTTGGCTCCTGAAGCTCAAGAAACACTTAAATTAAGTGAAACACTGGTCGCCAAATGAAAAAATAGGTTGCCATGGCGCCAAAATTAGTCGCTAAATTGAGCCCTGCTACAGCTGTTCTGTGGAACAGGACCCTGATGCTTAGTTTAAATTTTGACGCATGCAGTTCCTGAGTGGAGCAGTTGAGAACGGACAAATGTGATGTGATGACGTATGCTTACATTTTCCGTTTGTATTCCAGTTTGGTGTTTGAAGGATCCTCCAGGTTTCCGAAGTTGGAAGAATGTGCTCACTTCCACTACGAGTCTGTGGAGCTGGGCCCATTATTGGTACGTGGTGATCATTGGGTGATCGTTAATTGTTATTCATGGGTGATCATTGTAACATGGAAGTCATTGGCTGTTGAAGCATGATCATTTTTATATGGTCATGACTTACCACTAATTCGTGAATAGGGAAGTCATTACTGTAGTTAAATATGGTAGTTATTGTTACATGGGGGGGTAGTTATTCATAGTTGTTATTCATAGTTGTTATTCATAGTTGTTATTCATAGTTGTTATTTATAGTTGTTTTTCACAGGTGATGTATGGGTGAAAGATTCCCGCTGTGACGTAAAACA
Source organism: Lepetodrilus schrolli (assembly GCA_032361225.1). Classification (NCBI taxonomy): domain Eukaryota; kingdom Metazoa; phylum Mollusca; class Gastropoda; order Lepetellida; family Lepetodrilidae; genus Lepetodrilus; species Lepetodrilus schrolli. The sequence goes on along the minus strand of JAUTBT010060810.1, from coordinate 6,539 downwards.
AAAATTCACTCAAATTCACACACAGGTGACCATTGTAACATGGAAGTCAGTGGTTATTGATGGATGATCGTTTTAACATAGATGATCATTGGTAAATGGGGATTAAATATGACTCGTCATTGTTATATGGGGATAGTTATTCATATTTGTTCATTGTCATTTGAGGAACACATTACTATTGATTCATCAATGATCATTGTTACATAGGGCATTTATATGTATTGTTATATTGGCAAGACAGTCATTAGCTATCCAAGAGGTGTGGGTGGTAGTGCATAATAATATTCTGGCGGGTGGTAGTGCAGTGGTAGAATGCTGGACTTCGGAACCAAAGGTTCCAGGTCCAAATCCCGCCCCGGGAGCCTGGCATCAATGTTCGCGAAGGTTACCTTTCTGACCCGATATTGACAGGATGCAATGTCTGTAGAGCGGCAATGCAGTTACCATCCTTGGTCTTGTCAGTACAAGCCGGTGCTTGCAGGTTACTGCAGCATTCAGCAATACGGATGTTGCTGGTTTCCTCCTGCCCTAAACTGACAAGTGAAAGAATCTTGAAAGCGATTCCAGCCCCAATTGAAAATAAAAAATAAGATAAAAGATTTACTGCAACATTCAGCACCACGGATGTTGCGGGTTTCCGCTTGACCTAAACTGGCAAGTGAAAGCGACTCTAAACCCCAATTGAAAAATAAAAGAAGAAAAAAGAACCTATCCAAGATTATCATAGTTACATTGGAGAAGACTTGTAGCTAGTTATTCAAGGAGGAACAAATGCTACTTAGTAGTGAGCATTAATACGTAATCAAGGGTGATCAGTTGTATTCTGTGGAACACAAGATGTCATTGGATGTCAATGGACCATCATGTCACAGTGTTCTGTGTGGACACAGCACTAGTCCAGCTGTTTTCCTGTTCCAGATTCAGCTGTCGGAGGAGGACCGGGAGAATTACCACCACAACGAGGACGAGAACGGGGACTACTTCTACCTGGTCCGCGTCAACTCCAACGACAAAATATGGAACGTGCGCCGCACCTACACCAACTTCCGCATGCTGGACAGACAGCTGCACAAGTGCATCTTCGACCGCAAGTTCAGCCACCTGTACGAGCTGGAGAAGGAGGCAGACGGGATGAAGACTAAGGTTGGTACCGAGAACAGGACCGTGGTCTTAATGAAAGGATGCAGAAAATCGCCAAACTTTTTCCCAAGGTCAGAAAGCAACCATGTTCTTTCTGGATCACTCATTTTCTTTAGGGTTTAGTGAAAGATGTTGCATGTGTGTGAAAGATTCTCGCTGCAACATTAAGCACGACATTGCTCACTCCAACCGGAAGAAAATTGACCATGTTCAGAATTATATTTACTGTGCATAGAATTATCAAATATATGTCCTTGTAGCACCACAAACAGGAGTGATAATTCATAGTCACTTATTTCTAAATTTAAATCAAAAGAGGCAGATTGAACACATTTATTGATGACGTCATTGATCTTTGTGCACGGCATGTGATGACATCATGATGAAGCAGGTCAGTGTGAGTCAGGGTTACACAACCAGTCATTGCCTGAGCATTGCTCTCTCCTGATAGAAAGCTTGAGTAGAGAGAAGAGATAGGATAGACGATAACTAATACATCAGACTATGTTTACAAAAAGAATTATTTATTTTTATTTAGATGTATTATATTAGAAGAGGTATCCAATTTATCTCTGTGTTAAATTTATCTCTGTTAAATTTAAGTTTTATTATGTGTTGTCAGGAGCGAGAGAAGATACTACGGAGATATCTGAGCCACTTCTCAGAGATTGCTGGCAATATGATAAACTGTGGCTCCGTGCTAAACTGGCTGGAGGTAAGTGTCGGGAGTTATCTTCCCATGACCGATTAAATTCAGTACGTTTAGCCTTCGTACATTCATTTAGTTTGACGACTGAGGGGTTATTCGTCATCAGGTAGGAATTGACGAAGTGTTCTGTTGGTCGAGATTGACAATCATGGCAATCATTGGTTGTTTGAGATTGACAATTGTGGCAATCGTTGGTTGTTTCAGATTGACAATCGTGGCAATCGGTTGTTGGCGGTGGACGACTCCGGCATCAACACTCCAGCTATCGCCGCGGCACATGTGGTGAAGCGGTACAACGCACAGGCCGTCGATGAGATTTCGTTAAATGTACGTGGCAGTAATATGTGTAACAATTATAACATTGCAGTGTCATGTGTGTTTTTTTTATGTACCCACTGTCATGTGTGGGCGGGTGGTAGCACAGTGGTAGAACTGTTGGACTTCGGAGCCAAGGTTCCAGGTTCAAATCCCGCCCCAGGGGCCCGGCATCAATGTTCACGAAAGTTGCCTTTCTGACGCGATATTGATAGGATGCGATGTCTCTAGAGTGACAATGCAGTTATCATCCTTGGTCTTGTCAGTACCAGCCGGTGCTCGCAGGTTTACTGGAACATTCAGTGCTATGGATGTTGCGGGTTTCCTCCTGCCCTAAACTGCCAAGTCATGATATAAGTGAAAGAATCTTGAAAGCGACTTAAAACCCCAATAAACAAAACAAAAACAAAACAAAAAACGGTCATTGAGTCGTCGCATATAGGTGAAATATCCCCGCAGCGATGTAAAACATTAAAACAATTAAGCTACAGTCATTAATTGATATTTAACAACACTTTTCTATTACATTTGACCATTACATCTTGTAAGAAGGTATTTGAAATTGTAAAACATGATGCAATCCGCACCAAAAAGTTATAACATTGGAATGTTTTAGCACTTGATACAATATTATCTAATGTTATTATATCTTTCAAAGCGAAATGTATCAGTTTAAGAAAAAAATGATATTTTATTTGATATGGTCCCTGTTTTAGGTGGGTGACATTGTATCTGTGATAGACATGCCGCCAGCTGATGACACAATATGGTGGAGAGGAAAACGAGGTTTTGAGGTGGGGACCGTCTTACACTAATTTTCCTCACTGTACACGCCAAAGAACCTTCCAACAAATATTAAATATATCTGCATGACTATTGGATTTTCCCCCTAATTTTGTCCATCTTTTGCTATCCAATTCCAATGACATGCAGCCTGGCCCTGAGTTTACGCAACATTTTCGAGTACGATTTCATGCTCAATTCAAGCTTTTCTTCACAAATCTCCATATAACTTTTGAGCTTGGGCATGAAATTGTACTCAAAAGGTTTAGTCATCTCGGGACACGATCTCGTCACAATCTGGCCCAAACTTAGCCCCTAACTGTGGTCTGCTTTCCCCTGCAGGTGGGGTTCTTCCCTAGTGAGTGTGTGGAGGTCATAGGAGACAAAGTCCCTCAGTCAGTGGCATCACGGATTCCTACACAGTTGGCATCAAAGAAACCTTGTAAGTAGAGCAAATACTCAAATGACTAACAGATGTGTGGGTTAGCACAGTGGTACATTATCAGACTTAGCCGCCAAGAGTCCAGAGTTTGAAAGTTACAATTACAGTGTGCTTGTCGTATAGGTGAAATATTCCTGCTGCGACGTAAAGCACTAATTTAATCAATCAGTCTTTTCAGTCTGATCATGATAAGACATGCTGACTGAACTGTCACGGTTCGATTATCATTTGTGGTTTGTCGGCACCACCCAGTGCTTGCAGGCTTTCTCCAGCACCCAGTGCCACTGGCGTTGCATGTTTCTTCCTACCATAATCTGACAGGCCGTAATATGAGTGAAATAATCTTGGAAGCGACTCTATAGCAACTTAAAAATAATCAATCATCAGCTTTTTTATTATTTATGAAAGATGGTGGATGGAAGCATGTTAGATGTGTTTTAAAATTATTTAGTTGATGAAAATGATAGAAGACGTCTTTCTCTAATTGAGAAGATGAATATTTATAAGAATGTCTGATTTTTAAATATAATTAGTTTGCTACATTTTAGTTATAAAAATAATTCAATAAATGCATTGAGCTTTATAGAACGCTTTTTTTTTAAACCACAGAATTGGATTAAAGACATTGGCATGAAAACTGTGTGCTAGATATTTCTTATGTGTGTTTAATACCATTTTAATATTTGTTGCATAATCTAATAATACACCTTTGCCGACATAGATATAACAGCATGAATGTTGTTTAGGATACTTGAACATAAATATAGCCACTGACCATTAAATCCTGTGAGATATCCCACAGCATGTGAGCTTCATCTTTTGAATAATCAACAAACCTCTATTACTGCTGTAAATAGGGCACATCCAGTTGCTTGCAGGAATGAGGAGGTTAATTATGGTGGACATTTCCTCCCAAGTGATTTTGAATGCGAGAAACCAATGTTATCATACCCTGGACGCATTTTACAATTTAACATACTGTTTTACTTTTTTTTAAATATTTTATATATTTTTTATTTTATTTTTGCATATTTTTTAACCCAATAATTATGTTTACATATTTTCGCTACGAGTGTTAATTTATCCATGACCCACACAAATAACTGCCTGCTGCATGTTCCGCCTTGCCTGAGCATGTTGTTTGATTGCAGTGATGACAAAGCATGGCAAGTTCTTGTCATTCTTACGACACTTCTTCTCCACCCGACCAGCCCGCAACCAGCTCAAACAGTCCGGCATCGTCAAGGAGCGCGTCTTCGGCTGTGACCTCGGGGAGCACCTGCTCAACGCAGGCAATGAAGGTGAGGGTCACAGATGAATTTGTTCCGTCCTGTGGTCTCCCGTACGAAATCGCGTCTCTTAACTCCTACGACACACTTGGGACTGAAACATGATTATTGTGAAACTTTTCGGGTGGTTAAAAACGAGGTTAAATTTCTACTATGATTATTGTCAACTGAATGTTTTTGTATTTTCGAGTATTAAATATCACACACATTGTAAGACTGACATTATATTTTTAATCGATACATCAAATTTCCCACACAGACTAAATGACAAGACTCCTTAAGCCAAGTTTCACAATATTTTTATTTCAATTCTTCAACGTGTGTTTGTGGCATATGTTAACATTAACTCAAACCAACCATAGCCTTACACCACATCGTATTAACGTTGAGTTACGGTTCCCGTAGAGTTACACCGTTGTGTACAGGAAGGCCCTGGTTTGTTTCAGCAATAAGTTTGTCTTAGTAATGTTATTGTCGCGTTTGAGAGCCCTGATATTTCTGAAAGTGAAAAATAATCTTGAAAATGCCATTAAGCTGCCAATGAAATAAATACATGATGAAGAAGTAAGATCACAAATCACTCTTATGAAATTCAGCAGAAAAAATTACTTTCAACAGTAAGGATTGTCTGCCTGTCCAGGACGGGTAGTATTCACAGGCGGACAAATGAAACAGGGCAAGTAGTTTCATGTCCGACAGGACACAGGGACAGGTGCCTCAAAATGTTCATGTAGAGCCCTGATCAGTTACTGTACAAATGAAGGTATATTGAAAAGTATGTGCATACATTGCAATGTGAGTGAATCAGGATGGGACGTGTTTTGTATTTTTTCATACATCTGTTCCTTGAATTCTTTGGTAGATCTATTCCTCGGGTCTGACAATGCCATCCCACTTGTGCTAAAGAGCTGTACGGAGGTCATCGAGAAACATGGCATCGTGGATGGCATCTACCGTCTGTCTGGCATCACCTCCAACATCCAGAAACTCAGGTGAGTTCCAAAACAACCCAAAAATAATTTTTTAAATAATGTCATATCTCAATTTATTATATCGTGTAAAATATGGTTTTGGGAATCCTGCCCCATTGAGAAGTCCTGGGTGCATTATTCGTTCATACAAACCATGTTGAGTGTACAAGTTGTATGGGTGAAATATTCCCTCTGTGACGTAAAGCACCAATTCAATCAAAATTACCTTGAGTGTATATTTTGAATTTGGTACTAGCTATGAACCAGTGCCAAGGGTGAGATCTGAGATAAATTGGAAAAGGAGTCATTTTATTTATGTAACTGGTGGCCACTGACCCAATATGTGGATTTCTGTTTGCAGGTCAGCATTTGACGAGTTCTGAAGGCATTAGTGGTGCCTGCGGCACTACCTAAATACATATATTGTTATTATCTTTTATTACTGGTGACCAATCTGTGGGTCTGTTTGCAGGTTGGCGTTTGACGAGGACCGTGTGCCGGACCTGACCTCGGACTGTTACCTCCAGGACATCCACAGTATCAGCTCTCTGCTCAAGATGTACTTCAGAGAGCTGCCCAACCCTCTCCTCACCTACCAGCTGTATGACAAGTTTGCCGTGAGTTCCAGTCCTTCATATCAAGTTGTTGCGTATGGGCGAAATATTCCCGCTGCGACGTAATGCACTAATTCATTCATTCATTCATATCAAAGGCATTGATGCATGTGGAGACAGGGGGCGGGTGGTAGCGCAGTGGTAGAATGTTGGACTTTGAAGCCAAATGTTTCAGGTTCCAATCCTGCCCCGACGGCCTGGCATCAATGTTCGCGAAAGTTGCCTTTCTGACGCGATATTGATAGGATGCGATGTCTGTAGAGTGGCAATGCAGTT
>JAUTBT010060809.1:15914-33218 GCA_032361225.1 Lepetodrilus schrolli | reverse complement strand
CTCTCTCTCTCTCTCTCTCTCTCTCTCTCTCTCTCTCTCTCTCTCTCTCTCTCTCTCTCTCTCTCCTATCTCTCTCTCTCCTATCTCTCTCTCTCCTATCTCTCTCTCCTATCTCTCTCTCTCTCTCTCTCCAGCCCCTCCTCTCCCCTTCCCCTTCCCCTCCAAGCTCCTGCCATGAAACAAGGTGGTTCTAATGTGTCTGGGGGGTGATCTAATGGACGATCATTGATCCAGCCCGATGATATAAAAGTATTTGTCTTCAATTACGTTTTTGTTTGGCCATGCCATGCTCTTTGAGCGCCTGTCCACTCTGTGCATCAGTCAGCTTGAGGTCAGTGTCAGAGGCAGTCATCAACTGGACGCAACTCTGGACATTGCCATTATGTTAGGAAAACTTATTACATTCTACTCAGGATGTCACTTATTACATATGTCGATTGTTGACAATATACTACTAGGAAGACTTTAAAATGTTTATGCATACAAGATGTCATTTTTAGCTGCAGAACAGCAAAGCAAATATCTGCAGACGATTAAATGTCACAAAATGTAACATTCCGAAGCGCCCCCCAAAAAGGAAGATATTTGAATAACATGTAAATATTAAAATTAGTTGACAAAGACATCATCATTGAGCTAAAAGGGAGAGTGGGTGAATGAGTGAGTGAGTGAACTAATAGCTGCAGATATTTTTTCAATCATTTGTGATGATAGTTAAAATAATACTCAAGGGATAGGAATAATCAGGAAGAAAACAAGTTTTGGGAACAAGGATTTAAAAACCTCTCCAGATGAATGCAAACATCGTCCTCTCACCTGAACAAGATGCCACATTTCCAAAGAAGCAGAAATTCTGCAACTATTCTTTGTGCTCTTGCAATTCATAATTGATGCCATGTTTTTAAGATATGGATGTGCAACAAAGCCTGAAATGAACACATAAGCCACAATCACATCACGACGTGTCTATAGGCCAGACAATAGGACTCAATCGGCTTCCAAGGCCGAAATTGGGCAGTATATCTTCAGGTAATTAGTTATTCCACGAGTACGACCCTCGGATCTATAAGAAGATAAAAGAGATTCCTTTAGTTCTCGCTTGGCAAATATTTGAATTATGGAATACCACTTTGAAGTAACTACCAAGTGGTCGACAATACAATGAGCCCATGAAAATCAATGCCGTAGCACAGTTTCCTTTTAACACAGGATTCAATCGTATTCTACAGAAACCGTTCCACTTGAATTCAAGTCGACATACTTGGACAATGATGTGGTAGATACATGTATTACGATTCATCACCCAGGATTACTTTCCTGCGAGCAATTGCCATTTCCCCTCCCATATGCAGATAACAGGGTGCGACTCTAATCACCCTGTATTGATACTGAAAGCAGGTTACGCTTAATTGTCAACACACAAATGGCCACGAAGCCGCACGGCATTAATAGGGAGCACTGTGATATAACCGCATCGCTATGCTGTTCCGGCAATGAACAAGAACCTAGATGAGGGAGGTCCTTGTACAAAAACACACAGGTATCATCTCCCACGACAGCCTCAACATGTCGGATAAATCAAGTCGATACTTTACATTACTGGATTCTCAAAACACAATGGAAATGTCCATGTTGCTTTTTCCGTTGAAAGATCTCGGGTATGTGTTTTTCCTCCCCAACTGGCAATCAATGTATGGCAGTCGGTTACAGACAAGCAGTTCAATATCCGTTCATCGAGTGACGCTGTGGCCACAAACAGATCCTACTGTGATGCCGTGTGTTTCTGTTCCCGACCACTGTTTACAACACTCTGTCTTGATTTCACAGGGAAAAGGCTGGACATGAAAAAACATCATCGTGCTTAAAAGAATTCTATCCATATTTTCAGGTTATCGATGAGCTTGAGATAATTGCGTTACAAGGCCAGTGACTAGGAAAGAGTTTGGGTGTCTTTTTTTTGTGTGCCTCAATTCATACTTTTTACATTATTGCTTGGCGATTTCAAATTACAATTTTAAAAATCTTTGATTTAATAGTAAATAACTGACCCATCGATACATTGTTTATTGTCAAAATAAAGAGCACAAAATGTATTTGAAGAATGAATTAGTGCTTTACAATCCAGTGGGAATAGTTCACCCATACACGAAGACATTCATACACAGACATGGATTAATAAGTCATGCCAATATGGTGATGATAGCAATACACAACATTGTCAAAAGCTAATCTAGTGAAAGGGTATCAAATATGCGTCAAATTGAAAGCAGGGCTACATCTTGGATGAGACCGAACATGACACCTGTCACTTTGAAATCAAATGTACCGGCAGTTGATCAATCGACTAACTCGAGGGCAAGCCACACAAAAGTCATTATACATAGTGGGCCTCATAGTGCACACACACACACACACACACACAAACACACACACACACACACACACAAAAACACACACACAGAAGCTGGTATGTGAACTATGCTATTCACACACAAACAAGTCTCTCAATATATATGAACCACGGATTGATGGTCCAACTGTTAATTACAGCTATAACTGTGGCCATACCCTTTATACCTAACATTATTCTGGTCACACTATTAATCCTCCTCAAATCCCTACCCAGTCTGACTCCAGCAGCACATAATCAGCCTTATCCGACATTTCTATGAACATCAGGAACTTAACTTCGATTGCACACCAGACCTTGGCACCGATGAAAAAGCAAGCCATACATGCCCTCTGACCATGTACCGGTTGTCCGGTTTTCTGAGTGACTGAGCTAGATACACATTAAAAAAAAATAGAGGAAAAAAAAGAAAAGAAATATCCATATACATGGCCTATTGGTACATCTGCTATCCAGATTATTCCATATTGTCCAAACTGTCAGAGCTGACTGAGGTCTGCGGGGACTTGTATCCCCCACCATTAGCAAGTCTGGCATCAACAGAAGGGCGTCACATGACTTGGTCAAAAGCATTGTGCGAGAAAACCATTGGCGCTGACCGAAACCCGGTTGCTTCTATGGTGGGCACTTTGGTCCCAGTGGTCGTCTTTTCACAATTACGTCCATGCTTATGTGTCACTTAGCTGATTCGAGTCGGGCCAGGCTTCAATGGCTTGTTTGTGTGGTATTTCACTTTGTGAGACACTTGGGTTCGTTATTGCGGCTGCGGAAAATGTCGACGAATGCAGACTCAAACTCCAATTAACCTCGGCAAACAAATGGGGGCAGAAGTTCTGCCTATTCCACTAGGTGGGTTTTGGCCCTAACAACCAGGTCAAGTCATGCTAAAATATCCACCTCGCTATCTCACCCAACCATTGTAACACCAACATACAAGATATCCACTCATAAATACTTTCTAATATCTGAAATTAATACTTTTGAGCTGGAACTACTTTTTTGTGATTTAAAAAAAAAAAAAATTCATCAAAGATTCCTGGAACATGATGACAAATACACGTAATCGGGTTTTCATAACGACGTAATTAGACGTCTCCACACATAACCCAACAAACCCGCAGTCGTATATTACATCACACAGATGAATCCAGCATCTCAATATGGCCACCGATGCTTACTTAGAAAGGTGCCAAGCCAACATGCAATCCCAGAGTAGTTCATGTCGTAGTCATTATCCTTGCCAAGTTTAATAATAAGGAAAAAATCCCAAACAAAAACCGGTGTACTCTGTAGCATGGAGGTTCCTGTTGTTTACTAGCTGTGGACAGTCCATGATCCCATAAACATTACTGCTGGAGAAGGACCACCAGTTGTTAGGAAAGTATTGATCTGAATGCAGGCTCAACTTGAATGGAGATCAATTGTAAAAATCTGAATTTAAAATCTGTTTCATCATTAATCAATAACCCTGGCATGAAACAACTGACATGTTGATACTGGTAATAACAGGGCTGAAATCAAATTAGAGGCTGTTGAAAACTCGACGGAAAAAAATAAAATTGCCGAACAAATCTTGCGGCGAGTTGTGATCTAAACGACAACGGAGGTCTTGGGATTGATTTTTCAATCAATTACATTGAATTATGTTACGAATGAATGCGCGATGTAGCACAATATTTCCTTAACTATGAAACAGATTTTTATTTTTTAAAAACAACAATTCCTAACAAAACAAATCACTGGAAGAAATCAAGTGTGATCTTGATAAACTGAATTAACGTAAAAGGTAGCTTTAGGGGATTCTTCATGCGGTCCCTACAGCTTCTGTAACACGATACCATCCATGCCGAGCCAGTCAAAGAAATCTCCAGTTATCTCCAATATCTCTGTGATATTCACACTCGATATCCACAGCATATCATTCTGTTGACAGACCCTCTCTAAATAGGAAACGTCAGAACTACACAACACAGGAAGGTTTTCTGTCCCATTCCGTCATCAAGTAATGTCACTGCGGTGTCAAAGCCAAAGACATTGTGCTTTAACTGCAGTCCTCTTGGGTGCTCCAAATGTCAAAATGCCATTGCATTCCATTTGTCAATAGCTTCCCTTTTATTGATTCAAATCAACATAACTGAAACAACCTGCACATGTTTTCTGGCATGGATAAATGCACTGATGCTTGATTGAAACAGGATGCAACTGCAGGATATTCTTTGGAAGTAAACGTTCACAGACAAAAAAAACAACAACTTTGTTTAAGATGAGAAGATGACCAGGTTTTTCCCCCTCTTTTAAAGATCTTTTAAGTTGTACCAAGTTCCTATTTACGTCTTTATGGGTCTAAATTTTTTGTTTTCTGAGTGACATCGGATTCCGGTAAGTCTACACTCGATGGGCAGTAATCTCTGGGAGGTTATCAAACATGGAAACACAAGAAACTAGGTTACATTTGACATTACAATAAAGACTCGCTTACAGCATCGGGCATCGAAATAAAGACCAGATTAAAATATCATGAATCAAAATCAAGACTAAATCGCACCATTTGTGCATCAGAATGAGTCAGATACATAATAAAACAGCTGTTGCACTTCCTCATAAATTTGCATGATTTGTCACAAAAGAATTTCCACCAAAAAAAATAACTAACAACAATACACTAACATTATATTTGCATGAATAATGGTATGTTAAAGTGAATGATTGATTTATTGTTTTACATTGCACCGGGAATCTTTCAGCCATACGCAACGATGTATGTTATAGTACACACCGCACCACATCACACACCACACCACACCACGAAACACACCCAAAACACATTACAAGTAAATAGGATACAGACATGGGAAAAATAGCTTCACAGTGTCTACAGATGTAGTTGGGGAGCGAGTCGAGTCGAGTAGTTGAGCTTATAAAGCTTCACACAATTACCCTGGCAGTCTTTGAGTGATCATGTGGATGATCTGCTTGTGGCAGTGAGATAACCAGCAACAAGCAGGTGTCGAAGCTAGACCCACGAGCCTGGGCTTGTGCCGGGGCAGTAACTGTACTCCATGTAGATGATGACTAATTTGATCTTCCTTACATATGGATGACCTGTCTACAGAAGATGGCGGATCTACACAATTGGGAACATTCAAACTAAAACACTAAACATAACAAATAAAACACTAAATATAACAAATAAAACACTAAACATAAAACAAAAATAAACATTTTCAGTCCTATGTGATAAGCATTAAACTATCATGACCACCAATGCATGTATAAGATATATGTTTTTATTTATTTATTGAATTAGTGCTTTATGTTGCAGCGGGAATATGTAGACTTACAGTCTCTGTTGGATAAGAAGTAAAGGACATGTAGGCATTGTTGTATTGATTGGTTGACAAGGAACTATTATTGGCTGTTTTGTAATGGACATATGTACAGATGCATGGTAGTATTGGCCAATTGGCATGGACTATTGGATTAGTTGCTTTATGGTAATGGAAATGTAGAAATGGTTTCATTGCCTGTTCTGTAATGGACATGGAGAGAGTGAGTGATTGCGGAATTTTTGAGAGATGCCATAGTTAAGGGACATGAAAAATGGTTTCCCTGGCTGTTTATGGTTGGTATCGGCTGTTTAGATGGTTGTATTGGTCAGTGAGTTGTGTTCAGCGCTAAAGTAAGTAAGGCTTATTAACACCATAATGAGGCAGCAAGGTTGGTTTCTTTAAAACGGTTGATACTTGCCAAACAATTGCTGGCGGGTTTGGAAAAAGTTGATTAGAAAAAGTGGCAGGAGGAAATGAACTCTTAGATTGAATTTCACCTTAGGTATATGTTTGATGCTATAATATTTCAAACATCAATGAGCTGTCATGTGAACTATTGAACCGAGAATACACGTATATTTCAAGAGAAAGGTTATGTAGTTCATGACACTGAGAAAATGAGTTTTTAAAATGAACAGCTTTTTTTAGCGTATTCATGTCAAGGTTCATGTCTGCAATTCTTTTTTTTACATCCCTGGTCATAATTCTCTTTGTCATGAATGCTACAAGCGAGACGAGTACTATGTTCATTCTCTCGATTATGTTCATTTGATGATCCATTCATTCAAGGTCAGGAGTCTGTCCAAGTTTCTCTCTGTTCAAATGTCTGTCCGTTTGAATGGCTGTTAAGGTGTCCATTCATTGAAGTGTCCGTCAATTCTAGTATCCATTTATTCATGTGTCCGTTGCTGCCATGAACAACTCCTCCATCACTCAGGAACCATGTGTTACGGTTCACATCTCTCACGTACATTCTGGTTTGGACCAACTGGACATGCTAGTTTCCACGGTTACATCGCGTGATTAACCACGTGGGACATTTCGTTGGGCAACTGAAGCATCTGCTCAAAATAAACCCCATCAGTACGAAAAAGCTCATCTCAATTGTGGGTGAGGAATCAGCCCAATTTTCTCCAACTTTGAGATAGTTTAATCAGAGATGCATTAACTCGAAAGTGGAGATATGGTGGGGAAAGGAATACCAAAAAAAAATCAATGAGTTCCGTCTGCTTGTAACAACAATCAGAGGGGCACCCAGAAAGGAGGAAATTGTATTACCTGCTTCTAGTTTGGAAGGAAAATTTTCAGGAAATTCGAAATCGGCCTTTTAAAAGCGGTGCATTACATTGCACCAGTTAACAACTGAGGATACGACATCGCACCGAACAGTCCAAGCAGACCGTATTGATGTTTTCATTAAGCTTTCCTCTCTGCAAGCTAGAGAAAATTCAATTAGTGGCACTGCAATGCAAACTCTCCTCCCCTTGATGAACCAAGACCCGCTCTAGACGGTGAATATTTCATAAGGAATCCTTGTTTCGCATAATCGCACTCGACAAGCGACAAATAATCGCCTGATGACTCCCAAGTTCCACAGTGATGCAACAGAATTCGTCCAATTACCGATGGTGAGATGATCAGAGGATAAACAACAGCCGACATCCTGAACGTCGTCACTCGCTCGCGCTTCGTACGCAAACAATCAACATTTGCTCCCCAATCAGACCCAGGCAATCACACACAATTCGAACAGCTTCGTATTTCCTTTCTTAATTGTGGGGAATAATTTTGAGTGAAGCTGCATGAACGGCAACAAGCTACACGACCACATCTTCCATAAATTCCAATGCCCAAACATTGAACCACATGCACACTTCCATACATCCTTGCACATGGCATAGAGACCGATACTGCAGTCAACAAAGGACTAGGACATTCCATCAATATACGAACCCACAATTTTTTATTCCGATCCTATTGGAAACATGTTAGAATATTGATGCTATCTTGTCACTGATGCTATCAATAAAATGCTACATATCTGTAAAGGTTAGGTGATGGAGGTATTGTGAAACGATATCGAACATCCCTGGTCGAGGACATCTGCTTCCAAACAATTCCAGTCGTACTTCAATACAATACAAAATGTCATCGAACACGATAAGCCAGACAATACTCTAAATAATAAATCTGGGGTTAGGTCACTGTGCACTGATCTAGCACAATGATAACATGTATGTATATAAATTAATAAATTACGAATAAACGAAACTGGTTCTCGTTTCTAGTTTCTGTGCATTAAATATTTGATTAAAAGAAAATTCTAATGACCGAGGAGATCATTCAATTTGTAAACAAAGATGCAATCTAAGTGTTTATTGATTTTTCAATCCTTTTCCAATTATGGAGAAAAATATATTTAATATAAACCAATATGAACAAAAGAGATCAAACATGGAGGGAAACAGTGAAAGCCACATTGGTCTGTCTCCCTTGATTCTAGTCCACTCTTACAACAACTATTGTTGTTGTTTTTTTAGCTGTAATTACATTAATTATTCATAAAATATCAAACAATATTATTCATTATTCACAAAATATCAAACAACTACATTGCTAGTTTGCAATGTTCTCTCATTTCCAGATCATTAATTATTCATTTTCCAACACGTATGAAATACAACACAAGGTAAATCAATGCTATATTAAAATTCTATGCCCGTTCTAAAAATAAACAAGAAGTTAGAAAACATATACCTGTACTATTAAATATTGTCATGCTTGCCAGTTCATTGTCACACATATTTTAACCAGAGTTGTTAATCGCATACATCTGTACAGAAGTATTCTGGAAATCTTTTACTCAAATTACCCTGCCAGTGAAATGAGACAACTTGGGTTACAATACAGGGCCTTGACGAGTGAAATCTGAGACTCAATCACACTGAAGCAACAGGTCTAAACTCTGTTCAGTGTAGGTTATCAGGCAGACATTCCTTGACATAAATATGCTGGCTTTAAACTGGTCTGAGTGCCGTTATTTTCCCCGTAATAAGACTTGTCCTTAGAAAGTGGTGTCAATCGACTGGGAAGATCAAGCCTGCACTCGAAGAGAAAGGGAAATTACTAGATTCAATTACAGAGAACTGTGATTCAACAAGCGAAAAGGCATTCAGAGCCGAGCAACTGTCTTTGATCGTCAATCATGTGTGACGATAAACGCGCCACAAAAGCCTATTCAAGTTTCCTCTTTAGGCCGAGGAAGCCGACAAGCTGTTTGGGAGTATCAATAGACAGATATACTTGGCCATTCATTCCCCCAACCCCCCCTCTTCATCAGACTAGAGACCGACTGTACGCATAGAGCACGCTGTCCCCATGTCTCACAGGGTGGATAAATTTCATGGCAGGTGCTGAAACGTGATTTACGCAAGACAACAGTATAAATCAACAACAAAAACAGGAGGTCAAACTGCAGTTATACAACTCATCAAGCCTTAACAATACATGCTAAGACAGGTGAAACACTAACACTAAGTTCTACTCCTATATCGACTGGCATGGAAGACACAAAATGAAATGGGCACACAACTGTTAACCTGGAGGGGGGGGGGGGGGGGGGTCCATTTAAAATGGGGGAGAGGGTTAAAAAAAAAATGTAAAAAAATGGGGTGCCAAGAGAATTTCAATAAATAAGAAGAGAGAAAAAAAAAACAAGGGGTGAAAAGAAGTAGGGAAGCTTACCGGTGGTGTTTGAGTAGCAGTTTCCATAAGCATTGGGGATTGGAGGTATGTGGGCTCGGGTAGCCTCACTGGTGTCAGAAGCACTGATCCGGGACTACGGACTACACTGACCAGAGAAACAGGCGAGGAGCAGGGATCCGATACTCCAATATGAAAATACATAAATTATTTAGCACGGAGCATACAGACACAGCACCGAGAGGAGAACTGATGCTAGCTACCACCATCAATAGAGGAAAGAGAGCAATGAACAGAATACGATTGGCCTGGCAGTTCTACTAGTTGATTGCACGTTGCTTTCACAGCAATCATCGTTTCCACCCAGCTCTCATTAATGGTTTGTGCGAGTCCCCCGGGAGGTGACAGCCGCATCGGCCTGTTCCAGCGGCTTATTGGCAGATGTAACAACGGGCCAGTGCGCTGGAGAAGCGCCAAACCAACGCTGATGGATCGAGCCAGAATGCAAATTGGGAGCATACATTATTAATACCTAAGTCTTTTCCTCTTTGATGCTGAACTGATGCTGTTCGGGAGGAGTCCAGAGAGGGGGGATGGAGGGGGAACGTGTCAGGGCGCTGAGGGTAGGGCAATGCTAGAGACGGAGGAGGGGCTGGGTGGATTCCGGAGAAGGTATGGGAGGGAGAGGGAAGAGAAGGATGAACTTGGAACCCATTGTTCTGGGCTGGTCCATGTCGTGGCGGGAGGGTGGTCAGGCCCTTGGAAAGGGAGAAAATGATCCACCACATGGCGATGTGTGATAGGGTGTTGCCAGCGCAAGGCCGGAACTATAGTGTTGAGATCTGGTGCAAATGGAATGAAAGATACTCTCATTGATCACAGCTTTATTTTACATCGGTGGCATTAATGTGTACCAAGTGAGTGAGTGATGCATTGAATGAATGCCGCTGAATCAATCCACCATTCACAATCACGTTGACGAGAACTGGCTCGCCGTCTTGGGGAGGAAGGATTCTTCTCCCGGTTCACAATGCATGAAGCATGTGCTTAAGGACATATACCATTATGAAAGCACCAGAAATACAGTCATTCACAGGGTCCCGAGGGCTCCATGCAATTGTCATTTCTATGATACCATTCCATACAAAATGACTTTTATAACGCCTCGTACAGGTCAACTCATCTAATATTGATGACACATTAACACAATTTCAATATAGGTCGACACAAGTACCACTCTCCAATTCCTGACATAGTATCCCACATAGTCTAATCATTCTCTTTACATATAATTTCATTCTTAACTCGGGCACATATTGGCAAGACGTCACAATTATACAATATATGAATGATACGTCAGTGACAGTTTGCTTCTTAGAAACAAATCATTGTCTTCCAAATATACTGATGTTCTTGGCAACAAAGATAACACAATTTATAATATATATTTATATCAAATTTCCCTTACCGAGATACGAATATTGATCTACTGTATAAAATTCAGGAAGTTAAAAATGTGCATGTATAAGTATCTACCATATTTCTCGTATCTTTTTCCATTTTAAAACCTTATCAAATCGGCAATGATACGTTCCTGTCTACAGAACTGATCCACCTGGTAGAGTTTCTCCATGGCAGTGAGATAATGTAGGCATATTGAAAGCAGTTCCACATGCTCATTGCCAAATATGGTGCTTTATGACAGAGAACATTAACCAGTGGTCTCAATGCAGACCGCCATGACGTCAAATACAGATCTGAATGGTACGAAGAGGAAGTAGATAAACGCAATTAGGGATATCATCACGTACTTCTATTCTACCGAGATACCACATAAAATTGTTTTTAAAAAAACAAACCACCCAGCTTTAATCCACTTATTCCAGTAATGTAGGGGGCTATTTATCACAATGACTAGTTAATTACATTGAAGTTGCCAAACGGAGTGCTTTTTACTATCATGTGGTCATATCGGCATTTTGACTGAGAACAGAAGTACATGAAAGTAGAATTATAATATATTTCAGAGAATGAATGATGGCAGTCTGTGTTTGGGTGGAATCTGAACATATGATTGAAATTGTTATGTGAAATTAGTCCAGGAGCATGAGCAATTTGTATTTTTTTAAAACAAAGTCGATTCAATTTCTCGTTCAAAATTCCAACTCCTAAAGGCCAAAAGCATAAATACTTAGCTTTACGTCGCATAACGTGAAAGCATTGACAACTGAGAAATGAAATCGACAAGCCAAAATCTATGTTGCATTTCAACCGGCAACGCCAGAGGCATTTCACTTGACAGGTGGCCAAGAATGAAATCAGCGTAACCCGCTTGTCAAGTCAGGTGTTGATTTGCAAATGACGCGTCAACACCGGTCATGTTCAAATGCAAATATAACACAAAATAAACATAGAGAACTTAATTATTATTTTAAGCCTGGAGGTGCAATACTAAAGCTAGTTCTAGCATGCTACTGTCACTTGCATATGGATGTGAATCAAGTAGAGAGAAAAACAGCCACTTCCATGTATTGAATCCCAGATTTGCAATGAAGAGTCCGCGTTTATGAACTCACTAACTTGCAAAGATGAAAGCCTTTTTTCCAATTATTAAAGATTCATTTTCAATCAACAATGTAAAAAGAAATATGACCCTAAAAGAAATTTTTTTTAAATTATTACTAAAGTTAATTTAATTTTTTTAATTGTAGCAAGTATCTAGAAAGGTCAGTGACATTTGGAACAGTTGAAAATATAAATGACTATATAAATGACTCTTTATGGTCATGACAAGATTTTTAGGTGAAAGTAGCATGTAAATCCAATCCTATTGTTGTATGATTTGGATACGCATTTTCATTTCCTGAATTTATTCAACATTTTTCAAGTTGATACTTATTCAACTCAGTGAACCTTCTTAAATTGTAATTTGCTGATTGATTTTAAATATTTTTTTCACTCGATTGTCAAAAAAGAAAAGAAAAAGAAGGGACAAATCATCAAACAAACAGGAATATAATTATCTGTCAAGAACTTATCCTTCAGAATGCGAAGAAAAGTTCAGATATCAAAATCCTACGGGGAATAAAATCCTCAGACTTCATCCTACTTCCTATTACTTCTCCTAGTTGTCACATTTCTATAATTGAAATGTGTTTCTTCAACTTGGAGAATCATTCTAACCAACACTGGTTTTCCTTCTATTTTTTCTCTCCACCTATCTTAGTATGAAATTTCAATCGATAATAATTTAAAGACACAGACAGGTCTATTTTATCAAAATGAAGATGCAACACTGGACAGTGCAATCTAGAATCATACAAAACAATAAATCCAATTTTTTTCTCTCTCTCAGATTTTGGTCAATTTTCTGAAAAGGCTACTTGATCTTCTCCAACAATTATTGGCAGAAATTGCTTTAAATTTAACACAGCCGCTGGAAATTGGTATGCTTTAGATAGTTCGGTTCATTTGGGGTTTAAAGCCCCTTTCAAGATTTTTTCACACATCATGGCTTGCCTGCATATGTACTGCTTGTACTAGTCTGAATTTCCACCATTTTTTTTTTTATAGAGCTCACTTGGAGGTATATCATGCAGCAGATAGAATAAGTCACAGTACCGTATATCGTGGGGTATAAGCCTATATTTCGGTATGTCCACCACCCTTTTTCAAAATATAAGCAAATTGGGCCTATTCTATATTATAAGCCCACTACATTGTCTGCAAATTCATCTCCCTAATTTAAACTTAAATATGACAGTGTTTTTTCTACGTCTACTTTCTGTTTAGCTAGCGGGAATCAGGAAGTAGAAATGGAACAGTCCATTTTTATCTCCAAAAGTTGTCTGTGTCTGTTTTACGTAGATATAGTAGTTTCAGGGGAATGTCTCAAACAAACATTCCGATTAGACTGTTGAAAATAGTTCAATGTACATTAACTTCAAATTGTCAGTTGATTGTTGATACCATGTTTTCCCCAAAACGAAACATTGAGCCATTCTTTCATTTTAGAATAATTCCCTGTGTTAATAGGTTATCAAAACAATAATCATTTTACAATATCAAGAATGAGTTAACTGGGTTAGCAAGTCCCAGACGGACATAGCCTATTCCATTGTTATGGGGGGGGTGACTGAGCGATGGGATCCAGCATGTGCAACAGCCGATTCAGATTGTTGTCTACACAGATTGCTGTCTACACGATATATCAATTCAAAACAATATTGTATTGATTATTACTATTTAAATGAATAAAGATCTTTATTATTTTATTGTGTTTATTAGTTCCTATCTTATTAATCTACGACATAATGATAACATTTATTATTAAGGCCGTAAATTGAGTGCTCCTGTTTTCGATCGGTAAGTTACAGCAAATAAGTTTGGATCTTCATGCAGTATAAGCCCAGTGCCTTATTATCCATTATTGTAGGAAGTGGTCCCCCTGGGCCTATACCCCACGATATACGGTATACTGACTCTGAGCTGACCAGTCATTACTATACCCCTTTAATGCTGAGCGCCAAGCAGGGGAACAACAAGTACAATATTTTAACATCTTTTGGTATGATCGAACCCGCTACCTTCCGCACTCCGGGCCGACGCTCTAACCATTACGCCACGGATCCGGCAAACGCAGCATTAGATAGTAATACCACAGCCATTATCTGTAATGTAATGGAGTATGGAAGGTGGAAGGATGAGAGAGATGAAATGATTTAACCTACTCCAAGCTGAAGGCAACTAGAGATGCCCTGCAGAAGTGATTAATTGAGCATGGAGTTTGTAATTAATTGAGCATGGAAGGGTGTAAGTTAAGGTTAACATCTCCCTGCTGTAATAAGCACAGATGCTGCTCTTGATGGCATCCATAGTCTTCAGAGTCTTAAGGAGCACTACCAAAACCGAGACAAATACAGAATATTTCTGTGTAATTCGGTAGAGAAAATCTGGAAATGCAAGTTAGTGATGATGATACTGCATTGTGACATCCAAACAAGTCTGATCAATTTGTTTTACCAACATAACCAAAGGATGCTGTCCATCGGAAAACTCCCTCATTAATCTGCCGTCCCAAACATATGTAAATACAATGATGATAGGCTTAGCATGAGCTCAACTATCCGATGCTTTAATAAGCACCGATTGATAATCTGCACACAATTTTCTTGTCAAGTTGAGCTCGGGCCACCCTTTGTGTTAAGATATTGAGAAATCTGGCCTAAGCACATAGCGAAAGCCCCACATGATTGGTGATTAATCTGCTGCAGCAACTGGTAATAAGTCATAATTTAATAGCGCAAAGTGATCCATCAATGAGAGCATAGACTGAGTGGCTGCCACTCGTGGAAATCGCCCTAATGTTGTACCCAGTATAGGACTACGAACCCTGGCATGCAACTACATAGATGCATGTCTATGACACTACGGAAGGGCAGAATTCCACAGGAATGACTGAAGGGGGACAAAATATTAATTATATAACAAAATTAAAATAAAATAAAATAATTTTTAAAAAAAAATTAAAATAAAGGAGACAAAATAATAATCATACAATTAATTTTTTTAATTAATAAAAATAAAATATAAAATTAAATGTAGACATGACACACCCTGGGATCGACTGCAATCAGTCGAATTCCAATCACAAATATTCGCTGATAAAAATTTAATGAGGATACATAAATCAGCCGGTCGCAGAGAGCAAACGGAATGTATACATTTGTACCAATTCAATCTTTCCAACTTGCCAATTAGTCGGAATGTACTACCGCCTCACAATGGACATCAATCAAATTAGTCAATATCATTAATTATGGCTAACATAACACGTATAAGGTAATATGCACTGGACAATATCGATATACATTTCCCTGAATTCCTGTAATGCACAAGAAGAAGCAGACAGGCAACTATTTATCAATTTATCAGATCTGAGGGGAAATAACAGTTATATCGGGAACAAACCTGCATGAATTAGTTATTAATGTGTGCATAGAGAGATGCCGAAGTAAATTTCATATGTATGATCAAGAATGCAATGTATAGTTACTGTTATGATCAATGTATTTTTAGTGCAATCCCGCAAGGAAACCGTGTTAAAACAACACCATGCATGAACACAAAACAGAAATAGATGTCAAAATAATACTATGTACGAGCACAAAATGATGTGGAGAAAGGCAATTAACTATAAAAAAAAAACTGACGTAATTAACATAAAGTAACAGCTGCAATGCTTTCAAAACCAATTTCAAAATACAACTGCACAATAAATGAAGATAAGCATAAAAACATATTTCTGTCCCTAGTTATTCCATTCAATGGAACAAAAATTCAAACATTAAAACCAACAAAATGCATGCAGTACTATAGCATGCAATACTATAAACACAGAAGCCCCCACTACATGAAAAGTGACCCGATGACAACAGCAGAAATAGGAGAGGGAAATATTGCAGTGCACTTTGACAGTTACATATTATGGTATGCATCGGGAGTTTTTGCCAATCCATAGCGTAATTTCTCGAGAGAATTGCCTCCAAGCAACGCGGGGCCACGGACAAAACCCAGTGCAACTATGCTGGTCTCCTGATCGGGGATGGAGAAGAACGCACACGGAATATTGAATCTATTTTGACAGATGCCAATCACATGGTTCTGTCTGTCAAACAGTTGTCTTTTTCACAAAGCATGTCCTTCTCCGAACATATTTTATATCCCTGTGTGCGACTCTGGGAGAGTAGTGATTAACTCGATTCGGCAAATATTGAGGATCAATACTTAAAACAATGATCAGTCAAACAGCTTTATAGGCACTTTCCGCACAGCTCTGGGCTTAAAACCGGATACACACGCACAATATGAATTACCGTTATAACAAGCAGAGACATGGCAAAATCCAATTCCCAATTTCTTCTCGCAAATGAATGTAACAAATGCAAATTCATATACGAGGATAATGGGATGAAAATAATAAAACTCGAAAAACCTACAAAACTCTGATCGTGTTTTCTACGTATGTAAAGTTTGTCGATGCGTGTCATCTCACGGATATCGGAAGTGTTGGAATGACAACTTCCATACTCGGTAGAAACTTATCAGGAAATGACATCAAATATTAATGCACAGAAAGAAGCTGAGAAGAAAAAAAATGAAATTTTGGAAATCGCCTTTGGCAGGAAGATGATAGTAATCCTGACACGTGTCTAACTTGCCATGGCATGTTAGACTCATTACAATAGGAATCCGAAACATCGGCTCAGGGAAACTTTTGCGACAAATGCAAACCTGAAATGTAACTGTCCTTCTGTCCAACTGTTTTGACAACATTATCTATTGAGAAGCAATTGCGCTGGATTTCCCCATAACCGCGTTCAAAACAACATTATACGTTGGATTGTATGCTGAGCTGGCAGCTCTCCGAATAGCAAATAACATATGCAATTTATATGCCGATCAAAAGCGGGGAATATTCAGGGAGGAAATTTAGCAGCATGTCGACTTTATGCCACATAATAAATAGCATAATATACGATAATTACTAAATATAAATTAGTCACAGCACAATACATAAGTGTAACAAAAGGCATTCACACAATTCTGAAGAATTCTCTGAAAGCGTTGGGTTTCATAAGCTCATCAAAATTCATTATGTATGTAGCGATTGTTCTATAAGTCAGGACTATTATTTACATCCCGACTCCCAGACCTGTCAATTACGGGGGAAAATTGCGGAAATTGATTACTATCGCATATTTGTAACAATTATCTGACTCTGTTATGGGCCCCAGTACCCTTCCTCCTCCCTACCTCTTTCTCGGGGGGGGGGGGGGGGGGGGGGGGGGGGGGGGGGGGGGG
>JAUTBT010060809.1:0-15904 GCA_032361225.1 Lepetodrilus schrolli | reverse complement strand
GAAAATTGCGGAAATTTATTAGTATCGCATTTTTTTAACAATTTTCTGACTCTTTTTTGGGCCCCAGTACCGTTCCTCCTCCCTCCCTGTTTCACCCCCCCCCCCCCACCCCCATCCACTCCCAGCCACTAGCACAGCACCATAAGGCTCTGCACTGCAGCAGATTAAGAACCCATTGATATTTCATTCTCATTTATGGCATTAGATCACCTGGCCTCGAGAGAGGTTTCAATTACATCACATAAATATTACAGGTCCTAGGAAGCCAGCCAAGCAAGGGGGAAGTCGTTGCCTATTGTCAGAGACATAATGACAAACCATCAACACCTTTCTGGTGATTATGCCTCCAGGCTCCTCTGCTTTGACAAACAGATGGAAGGACCGTGCCATCCCTCACGATCTTGCAGGGGTAGGGGAAGGGAGTGGGGAAGGACACAGCTTCTGGCCAATACCACTCAACATGCCATCCATCCTATGATCTGGGTGAGTTGAGGCTTCTGGCCAATACAACAACTCGCTATAATTACCACGATAGCGCAACTTATTGATACATTAATGCAATAATGTTAATGGGTGAAATTGCTGAAGACATTATCTTTCTCCCCTGGGCTACTTATAAAATCGGTTGAAGCAGTTTAAAAGGATGGTCAGAATATCTCAAGAGTTTGAACATATTTCATAACCTGTTATACTGTTATTTCTATCATTACATTAAAGCGGAAATTATAACTGCTATGCATAACATTACAATAAAAGTCTTGATCTATCCATCAAATATGAAATTTGTGATGTATACAGCCCATTTTAATCCATCAAAATGTATACATTTACACATTTCTCAATTCACAAGTAAGCTGTGGACCTCTACTCAGTGTCAATTATGAAATGTTTCACTGTTGTACATCAAACATGAATCGGATTACTTATCTTTTCTTTAAAAAAATAATTTTAAATAATAAATTAATCTTTCAGTTTATGCTGAGATATTGACACCCCTGGGGTTACTTGTATCTAAGACAGCCTCTAACTGGCACAGTCACCTTCAGCAGACAGCGAAGGAAAGGCTGTTTTCTCAACAGGTCGTAAGATAACAAGATCTCCAGACAAATGGAAATTTGCGCTGTGTGCTGCAATTGCATTGGGAATCATGTCACATACATGCACCACTGCTACTTGTTTATTCTATCCTATTTGTCTATTTTCATCCCTACTTATTTATTCCATTGCTACTTGTGTTTTGTTTTGTTGGTTTTTTTAATTGGGGTTTAGAGCTGCTTTCAAGACTCTTTCATTTAAGACAGGAGCAAACCCGCAACATATGTAGTGCTGAATGTTGCAGTAAACCCGCGAGCACTGGCTGGTACTGACAAGACCAAGAATACAGAAACAGCAAGAGTACTGCTATTCCAACCACCATGATCACAAGGATCATTAATAGGTTAATAGATTTTTAACATGCACATTTTTTTAATACATGAATGACAAGAAAAGTCCTTATGCATTAACACCCCATCCACACTCTCGCTCACCATATGTACACATCGTTGTGTCAGACACATGAGGAAATGCGAGCATATATCATCAGCCCAGTGATGGTTTGGGCATTGAACAAAACTTAAACTCAGGCAATAAATATGAAATGTTTCCCCCAATGGACTTTTATTTAATTTTTTAGAGTGACCTCCATTGCCATGTTTGCTGTCTCTGGCGGAAAGCTAGCTGCTGGCATCGCCTGTTGTGCAAGTCAAATTCATATTTGATAGGTTGCAGGAACTTACAACTTGGTTTTGGTGTGCTTGAATCGCAAAGTCGGTACACCATTGGACACGGGACATAACAGACATAGAATTATTGATAATATTGCCTCCTATAGAGGCAGCAAAGGAGCAGGTCCATCTCGTACGAGGCAATGCGAATACAGGCTGGCTAAATATTTAATGTCTTTACTTTCAGGTTGCAGTTTTTGGCATGTTCACATAGATAAAAGCTCAGCAGTCTTTTGATGTTTCTCTCTTCTTATTTATAAATGAAAATCAATTTGTCTGTATGACATTTCTATAATAACCCAAATTAAATGTTAAATATATTTTTCAGGCAGAGTATATGTTACAATGATTTAGCACATGACATGTTGCATATGCCAGCAAAGAACATAAGCTGAATAGTGGCTGATCTGGGCAATTAAGAAGGGCTTATTCTAGTGTGTCTTGGAGTAGTTATCGAAAGAGAAATAAATATTAGTTCAAACAGGAAACGAAAGCATCAAGATGATACCAGAGAAACGTTTTCCACACATCACTGTAACTCTAGGTGCAATTCTATCAATATTACTGCCATGCTAATTTGAGACCGTGCCGTAAGTAATAGACGGCAATCTGAGCCAAAATATCAAGAACGAATGCTTGGAGACCAGGGTACTATTCCACAGAACAATCGTAGCGCTACGAGTCATAACTCCCATACGTTAGGGTTACTAATCGTAGAATTAACAGAGTAACAACTCTGGTAGCGCTATGATTTTTCGGTGCAATGTGGAGGTCAGGTCTCCACCAGTGGTCCGACTGATCTGATACTGGACATTGGAAGCCCCCTGTGAGTGACCAGTGGTCAAAGACTTCTCAAGACCAGCCACTGGATTATCAAGTCTGGCCCAGACAAGACGGAGGGGGAGGGGTAGGGGGGAGAGGGGAGTGAGAAGATTTATCATTACCACCAGCCAACAGCACAGACATCTTTGTGCTGCTCGACAGACAATCCACCAGCTCATTCATGGGGCCGACGTGCATGAAAAACGGGCACCATCAATGACCACTTTGATTAGGCCTAGCGAGTGTTGATGGATAAATCTGTGTATGTATATATATCATGTAAGTAACTGTGAATCTTCACGTCCCGGGGACACCCCAAAACCTTAATTAGCTGCAGCCGGAAATTGACAGGGCCCCGATTGATGCCATCATCAGAACCAAGATCTATATCCAATCTGCTCTGTATGACTGCACCAAACTATTCCATTTCATTTTCAAAATGTTGCAGACACGAGATCTCTCATCATCTACAGACATCACTCCATCATCTACAGACATCACTCAGAAGTGGCAAAATACAAAGCACAAGTCTTTAATGGAGTTCAAAATATATTTAGGTAATAGATGAATTTGAAAATGTTGTATTACAATTCAAAACATTTCAATACCACAATTGGTTACAATTCAATCTTAAGCATTTGGGGAAAGAATACACATATTTCCATGACATTCTCAAATATCAATTACTTTTACAAAGATTTATGCATACAATACAAACATGATGCAATGGTCAATTAACTGTAATTGCAAGAATCCATAATCAATTCACATTCTTTAAAACTCAATTGATTATGTAATGGCATGCTTCCAAATGAACTCCACTCCAATTTCAACAGCATTCCCTCCTTTTCCCACCTTGCCCGAAAAATGTCCCCAACCTTCTGAAAAATTTGCTTTTATACATCAATATCCCAACATCAATTCCTATTAACGAGATTGTCAGGGAATTGTCAATTTCATATTGCTCACATCTCAGTTACTGTGCTCAGGTGTGGCAGATTTCGCCGTAGTTTTCCACGGCCATCGTCGTCACACATCGACGACATGTAGTGTATTCATATTTTTATTATTTCCACAGAGATCAATACCATTTGGACAAGTGTCTGACTGCATTCATTCCAATCCATTTCGTAATCTCCCAACCATATTAAAGGCCCATTGTATGAAAATGTAATATTTTATTGCACAGGCATGATTTTGATGTACTGGACTCGATATTGACGCTATCTGTTGGACATATTTTTTGTGATTACATTTAACACTTATTCCATACATTGCCAGATCGATGGTAATTGACGGGTCCATTTGAATGACAAAGAGCTTTTGAGAGGAGCTAGATAATTTAACCGATATTCTATGACCAGAAATTATAATAGAGATAACGGTATGAAAGTTAGATATTCAAAGAATGGTTAAATCGAGTTTAGGAATATATTTCCCTTAGCAATGGATGTTCTTTTCAAATAGTAATATTATTTCAAATTTGGAAATGATTAATTGATAGTTATTAATTCAGCTGATGGTTTCAGAATTCTAATAATTTCTGATTGTACTAACAAAGGTATTACAGGGAATAAAATAGGTTAAAATGATATATTACTAAGCATTGGAATAGCTGAATAGTTAATAAACAGAAAATGAATATGCAATATTTTATTTATTACTTACACTGACATTTATCAAATTAGAGTGAGTGAATTATTGTTTTACGTCACAGTGGGAATTATCAAATTAGAACACACCAATCTAGATGCAGGTTTACTGGATAAAAGGTGTAGTATCATCAAACTTCAGTGATTTCCATATTTTAATAGCTCTCATAGAATATATATTTCAATGTGCATTTTATGCTACTTCATTGAGTATACCATTCTATAAATTGTCTGTACTGGTAATTAATGTATTAAATAGGATTAAATATAAAATACATAAAACATTCAAGCTTGGTCCTATAGTATATGTTTCTAATTATTTAACTATTAATTAAAAATTGAGTGATTGTATTGTTAATGACACTTGTTTTCAATATGGCCACACTGCAGATTTTTGGTCCCAAATTCAAAATAATATAAATAGTTCACACCCAGAATGTCTGTTAAATTTAATCAAAGTCAAACAAAAACTGTTAATGGTCAACAGAGGGTATTGCATAATCTTACAAACTTAAGTTCAATACATCAACAGTGAATAAAACCAGAATTTCAAAATCCTCTCCAATGATGATTAAACTGAAAATTTTATTTTCGCAATGACAAATGTTATAAAATGTGAATTAGTTTTTCGTAGTAAAATTCCTAACATAAACACTGAATATTGTCATCTTTTATTATGTTAAAATCCTTCTTCTGAATATCAATATAACATTTTTTACAGCATTTTCACAATTACTATAAGTGGAACCGCCAGCAAACACTACAGAACATACAAAAACACCATGGAATGTATATAAATCCTCTCTACAACGCCAAATTTTCATTTTCGTCCCATTATCGCGCCGCCCTCGAACACAATAGAATCGCCGACTTTAATATCGAAACACGAAACCCGTGAAGTTCGCATCAACACAAATCACAGTGGGAGAGCAGGAAATGGAAATCGGTTACATATTCCTCGCTCAAATGCACCCAGATGAAATTCGAGATTGCGGCGGTTTCCACACAGGAGTCCGTGCAACGTATCTAGGTTTCCGCATGTTTCATCGATACAGATAAAAATGACCGGTGTAAAACTGGAGAAGCTTGCAAACACCAACATTCTCCATCTAATTGATGCCAGGGCATCCATATTGATTGCATGTGAATCCAGGCAAACATTCCTCCAATGCTATTTGAATACCACTGATGCGATTAAATAGTTTGGCTATTGTGATTGTTGATTGCGAGGAATGATGATTAATCACTCCATATGGAGCAATGCTAACTGAAAACACTGCACATCATAAACTATGGATGTAAGATAGCACTAATTGTCAAAGTATCGCAGACATTATGATCCAATTGAAGACTGTCCAAACCAATCCAATAGACTTCTAATTATTGATATTAATCACAATGTTGAATATGTCCTTTCATTATCAATAATCAATAAACAGTAACTTAAAAGATATTGAATGACTCTGTATTTAGACAGACATCTTCTTCCAAGGAGAAAAAGACAAATATGATGAAAATTTTAATACAATTTTGATCCCATCTTAATACACTCTTTTACACATTCAAACATGCATGGAAAGCTGTATTTCACGATGAACGAGCATTGACAGGTTTGTACCTTCCTAAATACTATTATCAAGGGACAAGCTTTATGATATGGCATTAGAAATTGAAAGAAAAAAAGAAAAAGTACAAAAGTGACACGTCAATGATAAATAAACATTCACTTCGAGAAATGCAGATCAAGGGAACAAGGTCCTGATGGTCTGCTGGACATTTCCTTGTTAACAATTAACACTGTGAAACAAGAAATCACACCTTTAATTCTTTGTAAAACAAGTTCAGGAATCCACTCTGTCCTGGTTACCAGTAGTGTTAATTTCTCCTTGCCGGAATATGAATAGAAATATATAGAAATATACACCAACCAATTCCACTGGAATTATTGAGTTGTCAAAACTGGATATATTTAGCATAATGAAACAGATAGCCCTGTTCGTGAATGTCATTTCCAGATTAAATAAGAGGAGGAAAAAAACCATGATCTGGTGCTAGTAGTGGTCATAATCTGGTATGAACAGGTCCCATCGAGGAGAAAGTAGTCAGAGTTGCGCCATTGTCTCTATTCCAGCGAGTCATATTTGAACAGCCCCTGATCAATTCGCAATCTAAATACAGATGAGTTTTAAATATGCCCGATTTCTATGGAGTCAATTCTGCAGTCCGATCGCAACTACTCGTGACACCAATTGAAGCAATTCTATCTGCAACGTCAACGGCCTCACTCCGACACAATGGCGAGGGGAAGCCGGCTTTCATACGGGCGATTATTGGAACGGTGTGAACATGTCGGATAAGTGCATATGTTGGTTTAATGCAGGTGCATGGCTGTGCATGCGTCTTTCTAGATTAGTTTCCTAGATAATGCTGATGTCGCAAACACACGTAACTGACAACATACGAAATGGGAGCAAACCCCCATTCGTTCCCTTATGACAATTGGGGGAGGGTTAATCCATTAATGCAACTGCTGGGACGAGTAAGAAAAGTCGGAAAAGAACTCAGAAGCTACACACGGAGAATCAATGTTCTGAATGGGAACTTGCGACGTGAGCAGGCGTGAGCGAGCGAGCTCGTCTCGGATCCAGACGCGTTCCTCAAAGATATTTGGACTTAAATATCTGATGGCTTTGCAATGAATCCTGTATGCTTTTAATGGAGCTTGTCTTGAAATCAGCAATGATACTTGGATGACACTTGTGAGCGCAGTATTGATTGGCCAATAAACCTTCACTTGGCAGGAGTATTTAACGAGTTGCTATTATCAGCTGCTGGTATGAGAAACGCAATGCGTTTCCGCAGAAGCAAACGAGATGGGACGAGGATGCCAAGTCTAGAAGTCCACAAAAGAACATTGCCTTCTCTTGAAAGACGCCAGATCATAGCTCCAATTATTAACCCAGAATTTTATACATCTTGCTTAAGGCAAAATTGATGTTCTTTCATGATGAATTACAAAATTCTTAAATTATCTTATGGATATGGCATCATATGCTATTCAGAGTTACTGTTGATTAATAAACTCCCTGGAATATGGCAAACATTAACAGTGCTTTCTTGCATCTGCCTAGATTGATAAGTCTAAATTCACTATCAACACAAATCAATATAATTTATAAGCATTTGGCTTAGACCATTCCACAGACGAATTAGGATCCATTAAATGTACTCGAAATAGATGTGAAGTTAAAAATGTATGGTCATTGCCAACATTTAATATCATAAATAACTCGCAAGAAATATTTCCACATTTAAAGACAGGACGAGCAGCCTCTTAACTTTGCCATCTTTCAATATTTCCTTGATCATGACAAACCTCTTAAATAAATTCACACTTTGGGCTCATGAAAACCTAGAATGTCGATGATGGCTTTCACTGATGTTATGTTGCAGTCAAGTTATTTGTTCAATAAATAAAGATATTATCGAGAAAACATAAAAGCTATTTAGATGTGTAATAAGCACTCTGTGAATTAAAATAACTATCTTATATCAATGTTTAGGTGGCAGGTAATGCAGTAACTCTCCCGGGAGTATTGGTCAGCCTATTGGTCAGGCTATACAACATTCACTTGTAACAAAAACACCCCATTTCTCATGCTTAACAAGTTAACAAACTTGTCGTATGATTAACACACTCACTACTTAACCCTTTCACTGTAAATACGATCACCGTTATAAATGGGATCTCTAGTTGACTTCAGCAGCTTGTAAGTTAATACAAAACCATTCTTTTCATCAGCTGCCGTTTTGAATAACTGAGAATCAGCAACATTAAGAATACGTCAGATACGACAAATTTCAAAGTCAAAAGCAAGACATTTGTAGATGTAAAAGTTAACCTATAATATAGTTCAAGCCATATCTGCTTTCCAGAGCACTTATTAACAATTCATAAGGGAAGTGTTTATTTGTGATCGTCTAGCATACATTAAAAAATAGCGCTATTTGAATGTGATCATTATGTAAACCATGTTGAACAGGATATTTAAAACGTGTGCCATAATGCAAATCTAAATAGACAAATAAAGCATTATATACCTCTGTCATAACATTTTCAAGCCAAAGGCAATCTTATTTAAACATTTTTTTATTTGTTGATTTACGTTGCTGCAGGAATATCTCGCCCACGTGCAACGAATGAGGGTATCGTGAAAAGCCCCCCAAATAAATCCAACAACGAGAAAGTTAAAACATGAGTTTAAATTATTTTCCCAAACACATGAAGGGTGCTTATTGGGCGTTGGGCGTGGGGACCACTTAGTACGTCAAATACAGTACAGTGTGAATTTAAACACAGTGTTCAAACGTGGTAGAACAGGATGGTCATATGGTAGATGGAGTGTTGGCTATTTAATGGTCTGGTGACCGGTGGGGTCTACCACCATCATCATTTGATAATGCTGGTGATGGCCAGAACAGAAGTCCAGTGCTAATTATAACAGATGGACCTGCCCTGAAGGAGTACTGGTACAAATGACCTCCCAGGGGCATGCAACTGACCACCTTGATCCATAGGCTTCCTGCATAGACACGTGGGGGAAGGGAAGGGCAGGTAACTCATGCCATAAGTAGCTTTACTCTGGGAATAGTGTAGGTAACTGATGATGACATAAGTATCACAGCAAACCTTTGCTGGTAACATGGTAGGAATTGTCCAGTAGAGAATCCTGGCACCGAGATTATGGAGCAATTTTGAGTATGTTTTCAAGCTTAACTCAAAGAATGTCCATATAGAATTTGAGCTTGAGCATGAAATTGTACTTTTAAATTTTTGTAATCTCAGCTCCTGATATCAAAAGCTGGTAGTTCCTATTGCAAACAAACTAATTTGTGTGGGGATTATTAATAATTTGATAAAATAAGAAAATCTGAGTTGAAAAGGGTCACCAAAACATTGTCCACTAAACTACATGATTTTTTCTCTCCACAATTTAAAGGAATAGAACATTCCATGTTACGTTATGTCGGTTCAACTTGAATGAGTTATGTAATAATGGCCACCTTGTTCCATTGTCACAATCGATACCTTGTTGAAATATGAACTGAGCTTGCTTCAAGTTATTGCATCAATGACAAATAACAATACATCTAGTTTTAAGAATAGCTTAATTTAAAAAAATAAATAAAATTTAATCTTTTGAAACATAAGTCTGAGCAAGACTAGAAAAGGAAAGTGATATACAAGTAGGCTAACCTCAAATGTCAATTTGAAAGGTTGATTGCTTTACAAAAGTGAAGTTTTACATAATTTTCCTCAGCGTTTAAACAAAATCACAGATCTGTATATGGTGGGAATAGAACCTGAAATGCCTTTGCTCTCTAAGTTGACCAATAGTTTGCATAGATAAAATTGATGGATAATTAAAAAAACAAGACATTACATTCCAATGTTCAGTCTAAAATATGAAGCTGTCTGTCACTGCAGGGATTGAAAACAGGTCCTCTTCAGTTTGTAGACCGACACCCTACCACTGTGCCATCACATAAAATACATGTACATTAATAAACATATCACTGTGAAAAGTGTGAGCCTAGTCACCTAGTAGACATTACTTACATACTAATGACAACATAAAACGTCACACATTTCCCTTTACATTGTTTCAAACAAATTAATAAATTGAGGCACATATGCATTACACTGAATGAATTTTGATAACTGACATATTTTATTATTATTCATTCAAAAACAGTTCATTATTATTCATTCAAAATTCACTACTAGTATCACATCCCTAAGAACAGATCCAATCTTGAAGCGCCAGAATGTGGTTAAGGTATCTACCCCCAAAACCTGATTAGTCCTATATATTCTTGAGATCAGTATAAAGACTATCAAGGGGTTAATGCAGACACCAATAACGCAAGCCAGGGATGTCGACATTTCTGTTCCTATAGAGGATATAATAGAGATAATGACTCCTAACTGATTTAGAATCCATGTTAGCCTGATAGGGATTAACTATGATAACATTACGCAAGACACTGTTGGTAATTAATCACAATAAGCACTCAAAAAGAAATGCTGAAAATTGAAATAAATTATGTTTAATTAATCACCGTCAATCAAACGCGGAGGACACTTTTTTCTCTCTCTATTCCGATTTCCACCATTGGCCATATTTCTTAGTCTACCTCCGTTCAAACCTATATTTCACCATTAAATCTAATAAATCCACGACTATATTTCACAGTGTTGACAATCGGGAGTACGACAAGATTGTTTTTCACAGCAATTAACTAGCAGGATTTCAATTTTCCACCAGTAAAGTGAGAGATGGCGCTTTTGACGACCTACAACACTGTTTGACCGACACTGTTTGACCATCCCAACTTGACCAAAACCTCTCTCCTCTCTCTCTCCACCCCCTCCCAAACTATCAACCCCCCTGCCCCCTTAGTGATCGCTGCGAAGAGTGCACAGATCAGAAAATGCGCCTCAAAGCCGTTTTCACTTTTCCTCTGGCTTATATCAAGGCTAGATTACAGCAATACCATTTGGTCTGATCTGCTGGGAAATTATACATACATTATTAATGTGTTTGCGTGCCGGACAGCACAAGCTTTGTTGAACTTTGAGATCGCAAACAAAGATCCTCGTGATGACTTACCCAGGCTGATACGCCAACTAGATAACACCGCGGGAACAATGAATGATGGCGATCAATAGGCATTCACTTTTTTGCGCCCTCTTCACATGATGATCGACACTTATTGTCTTTTCTTAATCAATAGATGCGAATTGATAGTTTGCAGTTTAATGAAGTACAACCTCTTTAGGAAATAAACATTTAATCAGTCATTTCGTTTTCCTTACTCATGGTCTGTTGTTTTTTAGCGAACCATTACATTTTATCATTAATCTTTCAAATCTGTTTATCCAGTAACCATAGTGCTGTTGTTAGTCAATGAGATGTAATGTATCCATCGTTATTGCGCGTTTGGGACAATCCACATTATCTGTATATATAGTCAGATATTAAATATCTTCATAGAAGCATTACTGATTTTCTTTATACAATATAGAAAATAAACGTTATATATTGGATAGCATAATGACAACATAGCTACAAATTATAATACATCCACCTCAAATTAGTACTATTAAATATTGATTTTTTACTTTTCAACTGTTGCAATGTTAAATTCAATTCCCATTGAACAAACGAAGCATACATCCATCATACAAGCTGTTGCATGTTCATTCCACACCATTGGGTGTTCAGAGAGCTTCAAAGCTTGCCAGCCTACCAGCCATTAAAAGTTAAATATCGTCGCAATATGCTATGCTTTTCACTTTCGTCAGGTGCTCCTCTTACAATCTTACGACAACACTCAAACAGGTTACCAACAAAGCCGATCTAGCAGCCCTTGTGCGCTATTCCGTGTTATGTATATTTTACGGTAAATCAATTCTTTAACTTTAGTTTGTCACACCACGGCAATAAGCACTTCGGGAAATATTACTCTCTAGCATTTGGCCATTGAAATGAATTCAACATCAAAACTAGGTCATCCATTCACCAAATATTTATGAAATATTCAATGAATTTCCTTGAATTAATGATTCTAATTAATGATGTATACCATGTTTTTATTTCTTCTTTACACTTTTCATTGTTAATACGTATACATTTCATATTTTAAAAAAAACAAAACTCTAGATTAATTTTGTCACAATGGTATGTATTTATTTTCTTGCATAAATAAATTGATACTGAAGGCACTCAGAAAAGTTCAATGGTGACCATGATCAATCAAGAATTGAAAATGTTAATGATATATATGTCAACTTCAAATGAGAAACGTACAAGACTTATTTAACTACTTTCGTGGAGGCGGAGACACTTGGGAACATGCCATTGAGAAGTTCTTCGGTGGCAATGGTTGCATTAATACTAAATCTCTCCCCTCATACTGAGACAATTCTAACTCTCACGCTGCAAAAATTAACTAAATATTTAATACACTGAGGTGCTTACAGCATTACCGACCATGTCCAGTATATATAATTTATTAAATACCTTAACAAAAGCAAAGTCATGCTCTGCATGAATCCACTATAAAAAGTTATAGTTGGTGAGGAATGTTTGATGACAGAAATGTCGAGTTCGTGAATTTATTCAAATGGTTAAAATTTACTTGAGTGCCAAGTCTTAAAGAAAGAACTTGCGAGTCAATGTAAAATTCATGTGCGACACTTGTAGATAGGCTACTCTCTCAGAGTATGTGAAAAGGGAAAAAAAGAAAGACGAATATATTGCACATTAACAACCATTGTGAATTTGATTGAAGCCCATCAGCAGATCCAGAGTTTGGAAAACAATGGGTTCCGGATGGACCAGAACAGAACAGCACGCATGACAACACATTCACCAATTGAATTTCAATGAAATGGCTTGTGAAATTAATCATTTGATAAATATTTACCTAAAATATAGATTTTGCATTTGGCTGAATAGATTAATTAATTGGTGTTTTAACAATAATGAAAAAATGACAACCATCAACTGGAAAGATAATGCATGCTGTTAAAACGCCTTCAAAATTAGTGGAAATAAAGTGAACATCACTCAATAATCACAAACCAAAACATTTTCATTAAACTCTTTGTTGATTGAACACAGGTAATGATAACATAATGTGTAGTTTACTAGTTTGATCGGTCGATTTACTGCTTTACGTTGTTGACTGAATATCTGACCCATATACAATGACTACAATGCTAGATTACAATAATTTACTGGGATATAGTTGAGGAATATGGTGTCATTCTTTTTCCAATGGATTTGAAGTTACCCATTGCATTATTCATTGTTAAAATAATACAAAACTAAACTTATGTCAAAAGAAAGGGACCTTAAATAATTTTTGAGTATTTTTATTGAGAATCGCAGCAAATGTGCAAAGACTCTGCTATCTACTGTATAGAGGATGACATTCCAGACAAATCCAGTCAGCAGATAGATCTGCTTTGGGGATCAAACTCGCAGTGATCAACATCCAATGTACAAGATTTGCATGTAACCTAGAGACGGTGGAACACTGGGGAATTCACGGAGGTTATAGAATCGACAATATTATGGTGGATGTAGTCAAATCCATACATGCTAGACAATTGGATTGTTCCTACGGAAGTGTAAACATTGACCTGAATCCACTGTTAGCTAATGCCGGCTATGAAAACCTACACAGAGTACATCAAATGATCCTATTTCGATAATCTTGTTTCCAATAATATTTGGGATCGCATTATTTTCATATTCATATTATGGTACAGAAAATAATTACTTCAGCTTGTAAAGTAAAGGATTACTGATAAATGCCCCTACCCTACACCTCCCTGCCAAAACAAAAAAAAACAAAAATATTTTCAAATACTGTAATTATTGCTTGCAATATGTACTCTAAAATTTGGAATGATCATTTGGAATGTTTTTTAAAAGGCTGCTAAAAAGCATAAATTTCCTCTATTTGCGCTTGACAGACACACAAGCATAGACACCAACCAAATTAGTATTGATAAGAAATCACATCAATCATGCAGACACCGTACAAACAATAATCTCTCATTTCCTTCCTGAAACTGCTATCTCTACTTCATTCATCGTCCCGACAACAAGCAAACCAAAAAGTAATAAATTGACAAGTATTTTTCAAGTAATGGGCCAATGTACAAAATTACAATCCCCTACCCCGTACCTCCTTATTTCCCAGTAATTCCATTACTGATAATCACCCATCTGTATGACTATTAGCACATGGATAATCAGGGAATAAAAGAACAGACAGTCTTCAATATGGCTGCCAATATTCAGCTGCACTCATGGCTGATCCTATTCACGCCAAATGCATCAATATTGTTTAATGTACACTTGGAAGCCAAATGCTCATCTACAAAGTGACTGTATCTATTTGTGCGCTGATGAATAATTTACTGGGCACTGGTACTGCTCTGAGCTTGGTCGGTGTATAAGTTAACAATGAGTTGCTAAGTTCATCATGAAGCTTTCAGATGCAGGCAGGAATCAGACAATGATGATGACAATTCCGCCCAGAAGAATCCACGTGGGAATTAAACGAGGAAAGTGTGCGAAGCGCAGAGAGAGAGAGAGAGAAAGAGAGAGAGAGAGAGAGAGAGAGAGAGAAGAGAAAGAGAGAGAGAGAAGAAAGATGAGAGAGAGAGATAGAGAGAGAAATAGAGAGAGAGAGAAGGAGAGGGAAAGAGAGAGAAAATGAATTATTTGAGAATTCTTCAAAATAACACAGAACAAGTATGGGTTAGCCTCCAGCAGATGTAGAACTCATAAAGAGCACATGATAAATCAACAACATGTCAGCGATGAAAATAACATTCCCATAAGCACAAAAGAGGCCATAGCTATCATATATTCCATATCCAGGTAGTCTTGCTTCATAATAGCACTGCAATATCTCTGACAATTTATTATTGAAGCGATCCATTGTGAAAAACAATACGATCCATACATATGAGAATGACCCTTGTCTTTATGTCAGTTTTCACGCTCAGCATTCATCCAAAAGGGGAAGTAGACTGGGCTTACAAATGTTGGATACGTGTCATGGAAATGACCGATTAATATGTGAGCCCATAAGAGCACAGTGTGACAAAACTAAGAGGCTCCTGCAATCAATAAATGCCAAATATATATGCATGATATTTACTATCATAAGTGTTACTGACTAGCCACTGCAGTCGCTGAATTATTCACGGATAGGAGCAACAGCAATAGACGGCAAAGCCACAATTTGAATTTGGCATAAAGGATTCCATATCCCATACCGTACTCCAAAATGTGACCGTATCCCTTACTACACTGCAATGATCAAACATATCTGGAGTGTACGAGACAACGTGCAACCATGAAATACTGAAACTCAAGCCATGTAGGAAATAGAAATATAACTACCTACATTTAGATGGCAGATTTTTACATCTAACAGTACCATAAAATTATCTGATAATTATACTGAAAAAATATCCTTGAATTTACTTACACCAGTTATCAATATTAACAACACCAGTTATCAATATTAACAACATTAATCCATTCAAGTATCACAGCAATATTGTTCGACGCTAAGTGGAAATAATTTGCTCATTCAACGTTTCTTTGAAACCATTCAGATTCAGATGTAAACTGTACTGTGAACAATGGAGTTTCAAGAGCCATTGTTGTGCATATAAAACATGTGTACCTGCCCAACCATGCCACACTCACATGTGGACACAATTCTATACTCAACAAAATTAATGAAGGGCCAGTAAAAAAATGTGACATATAAATTTAGCTTTATAGTATTTTAACGACAAAGAATTTTCAAAGGTCTACAGGATCCAGGTATTCTTCAGGAATAGCTAAATGGTCGTAGGACCCTTCAGTCCAGGATTATCACATACTATTTTCTTTTTTTTTTGAATTGGGGTTTAGAGTAGCTTTCAAGATTCTTTCACTGATATCACGACATGTTAGTTTTAGGGCAGGAGGAAACCTGCAACATCCGTAGAGCTGAATGTTGCAGTAAACCTGCGAGCACCAGCTGGTACTGACAAGACCAAGGATGATAACTGCATTGCCA
>JAUTBT010060798.1:0-14783 GCA_032361225.1 Lepetodrilus schrolli | reverse complement strand
TGGTACTGACAAGACCAAGGATGGTAACTGCATTGCCACTCTACAGACATCGCATCCTATCAATATCGCGTCAGAAATGCATACATAACCACATCACTATCATATGTAAGCTCAAGGCAATGCAAAACCACCGAGCTAATAATGAAAAAGAACAAGGATAGTATAAATAATAACTAAATTAGACCTACCATCATGTAAAATCCAACAAATCCTGTTTTAGGATAGGTAAATTCTGTCCAATAATTGTCGCCCTAAATTAAAGAAATTGCACACAGTACGTTACTCTATATCGATACACTCATGGGATAGTGTTTCCCAAGATGATGCACCTAAACATGATAAATGAATACAGAGTATATACGACGGCCTACTTTCTTCTTCTTTTTGAATTGGGGTTTAGAGCCGCTTTCAAGATTATTTCACTTATATGAGGGCAGAAGGAAATGTTGCAGTAAATCTGCGACCACTGGCTGGTTACTGTCTTTCAAAGAACAGTTGGAAGAGAAGTAACCTTGCAAGTGACGATTTTTTAATTGTATTATTATTATTATTTACCTGCGGGCATTGCACGATCGCATGGAACACAGACCTACATGAAAGCGTACACAGTTTCCGGTATTCGGAAGATTATAATGGATTGATACTTACTTCCTTGTTAGCATTTTTTGAAAACCACACCACATAGTTTAATGAAACTTTATGCAGCGGATCTCGAGGGTTGGCGATCAGGAAACGGAAGTCTCGCCTGTAGGGAATAGAAATCAATGTCAATGTACAACGGTAAACACAAACGCAAGAGAAAGTTCAACTGATCCATTTCTATATAACAAGAATCAGGGTATCATCTCATGAAGGTCTTGTATTCAGCCTATTGTTATACTCTGAAATATTTCATACGGATTTCATATTGTTGAATATAATTTCAAAACTTCACATTCATATATATATATATATGTATAAATTATGTTTGCATGTGTTACAATATATAATGTTAATGCATTATAATATACTTCTATCTTTTCATTTAGTTTAATGGAGTTAAATACGATTAGTTATCTTGTCACTCGTGTATGTGAAGCTAAGTTCACAATTCATTGTTGCAAAGTAAAATGCAGATTTTGGTATTTATGTTATGTGTGTATTACTAAAGAAGTTAGAAACAGTCATCTTCGTCTTAATTCGAGATCATCTTTAACACATGTCACCAAGCGTTGACACTATGACCATCAGCGTTCTGGTAGTATTCATGGAACAAGATAGATACCAGAGTCACGTGATCTCTGGATGTCCTGCTGTAAATTGGCAGATCGACTTTCGACTAATTCAATCCGAAAACACATTCCAAGCTAATTTGGATTTTAAAAAATCCTTCATATTTAAACACAAATTCGACCCGTTGCGGGTTATTCCATATAGAAATACCCGTAATCGAAATAAAATCATATCGAAAATACCACTATTCGGCGTGGCAATCCACAAATTCCTGTTTTAATTATAAACCAATGGAAGACCGTAAAACATTTTCCAAGGCTTTAGCGAAGGAAATTAATTGTATACAAGTGCAGTATGTGCCATTATACACTGATTGTACTTGCATGAAATTTACCTACCTCTTAGTGTGAATAGTGGCGTGATGGACACGCACTGAGTTAATCTTCAAGCCGTTGTCCACTTGTAATACGAGTTTCATACTATCGGTTTTCTGGCGACAAAGAAGCTAGGTACTAGGTATGTTAATGTATAGTAAACTTCCGTTTGTTTTTGTTTCGTTTTGTTTTTATAGATTTAATGTTTTCCTGTGCTTATAACACACAATTTTGTATCAATACCAAGAAACCATAACGTTGACCATCTTGTGAAAACTCTGTCCTCAGTCTCGTGTCATGAAAGAACCCAATAGTGTACGTTTAAATGCCATTACTCGGAAGCATATTGTGTCTGCGTGCTTTAACCCAGTTCCCAGGAAATTTGCCGATATTGTGTTTATGACTGAAAATCTATACCGTATTACAATAGTTCCTACAGTTGTGTGATAAATAGAATCTGACATTCGTGCTCATATATTGATTTTATTAAAATCGTTGGCTCTGCCTAGCATAATATCAGTTTTGTCAACTCGTTTAATAAATTCAGTAATATATGACCACGCATATGATATCCTCTCTCTATATATATACTCAACAACAAAAGTTTAGCAAATATATGTTATGGCGTCTAAATTTGCCGTGATGGAATAATTTGAAAATAGAACTCGGCCCTCCTGTTGTGTAAATGTAAAGGTTCATGAACATGAACACGTTGAACATTTTGGCTCATTTTGCCTTCGGTGCACGTGAAGAACGTAAAAATACCTATTTAGTGTTTCGAGCAGTAATTGTATACAGGTAGTCCACAACAACAATCGTGTTGAGTTGTTTGTGTTACACGTGTGTGGAAACGACTAAAACAACACACGATTTCGCGATGGGACGACGTCCTGAAATGCCCGGAAATCAATGTCATGAGGCTGTCGGTAGACACGCTGCTGGAGAAACCATTAGAGATGTCGCACACCATTTAATGTGCATTACACAACAATAGAACGTCTGGCAAGCCGTGTACAGCACACTGGCACAGTAAGAGACAGACCCCGTTCCGGTCGTCCACGTTCTACGACCACAAGGGAAGATCGTTTTTTTAGTGACGTCATCACGACGTAACAGATTCAGGACTGCTACACATTTAGCAAAGGACTTGCAGGAAGGTACAGGGACAACAATACGTCCTCAAATAGTGCGCACCCGTTTACACGCAGCCGGCGAGATCACCCTACCATTCTCCGATAGAACATGCATGGGACATCTTGGGTAGAAGGGTTCGAGAAAATCACCCCAGCATTACCAATGTTCGTGACCTTGAGCTCTTTTACAGGAGTGGAACAACGTTACGGTACACGAGATAAATAGAGAATCTCACCCCAAGTGTCTTGGAATATCAAATATATCAACACGAGGCTGCTATGCATTTGCACTGTGACATCATAGGAATGCTACGACATCACAATTGTAGCGATGGAATCACAATGGTTGAACAATCAAATACTTGGTTCAAGTGATATCAACAGCATGACATCACAATGGTAAAACACTCAATTAAACAATCAAATAAACCAAGAATTGGGTCAAACGATATCTACTGCGGTAGATATTGCTTGTTATTTGAAGGCTTATCTACTGCGAAAAGACAGTATTGGGTGATAAACCAATTTAGCAGCAGTATGCGGCAAAGCTGTACAGCCGTTATTTGTGGAAATGGACGTCATACAAGATATTGACCATTTCAAATTCTTGATAATTGATTCTCCAAATGAAGACCGACTAAGTTCCAATTGAACAGTGCATGTAACATCGTTTGACGAGTATGTTGTTTGTAAAC
Source organism: Lepetodrilus schrolli (assembly GCA_032361225.1). Lineage (NCBI taxonomy): Eukaryota > Metazoa > Mollusca > Gastropoda > Lepetellida > Lepetodrilidae > Lepetodrilus > Lepetodrilus schrolli. Next base: position 11,369 of record JAUTBT010060798.1, on the reverse strand, counting down.
GGTAAAAATTTCAGATGTGAATACTAATAAATAATAATAGATTAATTCATAAATGTTAGCCCACTTCTTTTAACATTTGCTAAACTTTCGTTGTTGAGTGATGTGTGTTGGCCAATATGACATATAATTGAACTGACGAGTAATTATACTTACTATTTCAGTCGTCCATTTCATATGAGGTAAGTGACCTTTCTGAAAGAATAACATTATTCCCGAATTTTATTTTTTATTCCTTCTTTTAACAGAATTAACGTTGCAGTACAGGCCTATATATACTAGGGAGGAAGAAGAAGAAGAAGAAGAAGAAGAAGAAAAGAAGAAGAAGGAGAAGAAGAAGGAGAAGAAGAAGAAGAAGAAGAGAATATCACCGAAGTGTCTTGGAATATCAAATATATCATGGGTGAAAGTTATAAAATCCTCGGCAAAGCCTCGGATTTAATACCTTTCATCGACGAGTGTTGATACTCCAAGACACGATGGCGAGATTCTATTTATCACTCAATATCATTTTAAAGTCACTTAAGAAGAAAAATTACACATCATAAAGACTTAATTGTGTGTAGGCTGCTGTGCATTTGTACTGTGACTTCATAGCAATGCTATGACATCATAATGGTAGCGATGACATCACAATGGTAGAACAATCAAATAACTGGGTTAAGCGATATCTACAGAAATGACATCACAATGGTAGAACAATTAAATAAACCACTAATATTGGGTCAAACGATATCTACTACTGTAGATATCGCTTACTATTTGAAAGCGATATCTACTGCGAAAACGCAGTATTGGGTGATAAATATGCCTACTGCTTCCATGAGTACACATCACAGCAATTATGCATCCTTACCGACAAAAGTTGAATTACGAACGCCGAGAAGGTGTTTCGCACCGTGGACGCGTGACCGATCAGAATGTGGTCTGCGTTTGCTATCATACTGCATGTAAAGAACGTAATTATAGTTAAATTTACATAACACTTTGACCTATCAAAGAACGTGGTTGTAAAAAAAACCATAACTACTAACCCACACGTGAAATAAATTTCTAGTTAGAGACCTGTGAGAACTAAATTAGAACGTACATAACATGTTGGCTCATATTGGCTATGCAAAGAACGTGGCTGTATAAACTAGAGCGGAAACAAATATTCGAATATTCGCAAATGAACATTACATTACGAATATTCGAATAGTAAAACAGCATTCGAATATTCGAACAAATCTGCAGAAGAGTTGTAGATCGCACGTTTTTGTCGTAATACCTTTGAGACCTTCTTATTCGAATGGCACTGCCACTGTACATTTTCGTCATAAAATAATAGATAATATATACTAGTCAAAACGTTTTGTACAAAAGAAAATATAGCAAAATATGGTGACTGTACATGATGTGTCACTTAAGTCTCATTCTTGCCTTAACAATTGAAAAATATGTGAAATTTACAGAGATTTTTAATTACTGAGATTTTGTTAGAGTTTAATAATTGATATAATTTTAAAAGATTGGTTTGTAGGAATAGTATTTAGATAAATAGCACTGTCTTTGGGCTTTTAGACTTTCACATTCGAACAAGTAGTGGTATTAGTCCCCTATACTATTTGTATTACACAGTTTACAAATTATATCAGAGTAAGGGATACTATACCAACCTCCTGTCTCTGAGGGGAAGTGATGGTTGCATGTACGATATTTTAGTACATGTATGGACATTTTAATTAAGTAAAATATACTGCTCAGATACAAATATTGGCTTAATACAGTCATAACATTTACCTGTACAGGAGAGCTGTTTTTCAGATTGCCAAAATTGCAAATATTGGTCTTTAAGCAGCGTTCTACCTCAGAGACAAGCCATTGTTTACATTCAGGTAGTTGATTATTCCAGATATACGATAGACCCCATTCAACCAAAATACTGTTAACGAATTTAAGCCATTGCGAGTTATCTAAATATGTTAAATATAATCTCACATTTGTGGTTATATATTACTGAATTTATTAAACTCGTTGACAAAATATGATATCATGCTCTTTAGAGCATCGCATGATATCAGTTTTGGCAATTCGTTTAATAAATTCAGTAACGTATGTCCACTCATATGAAATCCTCTATATATACTAGTACTAGTAACTAATTTTCCTCGAAAGAAAATACATTTCAGCACTTTAGCTCTGCTAATCATATTAATTGGCTAATAACAACATTGTTGTGTGTTGTTTTATTCTCTGTGGTTACGTCCCGGTAGTCCTTTCAGTGTTGTTACCCCGGTAGTCAATATAGTGCGTAACTACCTGATTAAATGTAGGCTTACCGCAAGGGAATCAGCAAAAATGTGTTTGACGAGCGGATAAATATATAGTATTAAAAAACGGCAATCCCAGCTGTATCCCGGAAGAAGAAAAACACCGTTAGTATGCGTTCCCGTTAGTATAAATAAACATATAGATAAACCACCATACACTGGACATGTATACTATTATATGTATATGACTTCCTTATGGCGAACTTGTCCAATGATCTACTAGTATGTTCACTGAAAATAGCATAGACCCATTTATACTTACACTCCTACAAATAAAAGCAGCCTCAGGCCATTTTATCCAAAATTAGATTTACAATTATAAACACGTTGTCCTGTTTCTGTGTCAAAGTTAAAATGTATCTGCATGGAGGTATCTGCATTACATATTAATGCCCTTTTTCTGATGAAACACTAATATGATAGAGAGACAGAGAGAGAGAGAGGGAGGGTGAGAGAGGGAGAGAGAGAGGAAGGGGGAGAGAGTGAGGGAGAGAGAGAGTGAGAGAGAGAGTGAGTGACCATGGAAGTCTACACATGTATAGGCTGCAATATGAGAACGTGACTATAAACTAGTCTCACTCAACCAGATACTCCTATTCAAAATATCCTCCTTAGATCAGTTTAATCAAGTCTATATTCCTGAAGAATAACGCATTACAATATAAATAGTATACCAATCAATATAATTTATATTTATATTATTTTCTTTCACACTCTGAGACGGATAGTCTACTAAAATACTCTTGTTCACAATTGTTTTAAAATGTTATATACAGAAACAATATAATAGCTGTGCATCAGAAGAACACACTATATATGACTTTGCCACAGTGTCAAAACCAGTCAACATAATTATTGTTTACAAAAATCCAAAGAAACTAGTAATGCATAAATTTGTATTCAGTTATTAAAATACATATTCATCTTTAGATGTAGGCCGAAAATAATATCAAACACAGAAAGACTAAATATAGATCAAGTAATTTAAAAATCATTCTAAACTGAATTTACTTTCATACATTTGTATTGTTCATATTGAGCAAATTAGTTCCACGAATACAAAAAAGAATTCGGTATAAAACAAAATGATAACGTATCTATGCACATGTCTTGAAATCGAAAACAAAATATACATATACTTCAGGAATAATGCATTTTAGCAACCTCCAAAAACGTGCATGTGGCAATGTGATATGTGTCACTGTTTAGCAGAGTAGACCTTCATTATATTATACATTATTGTACATTGTACACATTTCCGGAGAAGAGGCAATCGTGATAAACGCTAAAATCGCAAAATTTTCAGCGATGGGAAACCAACACTTACGATGACTTGCAAAACATGCCCACGCATCACTAATAAAGTGTAACTATTATATGGCAGAAATGGAATTGTATTATTCTAATAAAACTGTAGGAACAATATCCTTTTCTGAAATTCAGATTCCAACATAAATGGCTCATGTCCGGATATTAGAGAATCCTATTCTTATATATTTGTTCAAGCACACAGATAATCTCTTTCAATGTAGAAAATGTCAAGATGACAGTGCACAATTCTCAGCTCTCCGAGTGGTTACTTTAGTCATGTTACTGAAAGGTAAACGTGCATGCTGATTGGTCAATTGCATTTCCCGGATATCTTTTATGTTTATGGGATGTTGTAGCAATAATAGATACAGCATTTATGTTACATGTATATAGTATTCATGTACACTATACAATTGCACGAACACGGAACGGGATGTTGTTATTACTTACAATAACTACATTACTAGTATTTGATGTGTAATAATGCAATTATGCTAAATTTCCAAATTACTTTTTCGTGTACTACATATATATGTATATATGTCTATTTCACAACATGCACTTATTGTATCGTGTATATTGTATCTTCTAGATACGGCTAAATCGTGACGTCAAATCCTAAAGTATTTTCGGCATATATTGAATTTCTTAGATTTAGCTTAGCATACATTGTTCACATAGCTATTCGGTACTTTATATACTCAGAGTATTTGCCTTTAAACAACATTTATTGACAATTGTTAATGTACCTGTTCCATAAGTTCAATGTATATAAACTCCAATACTTCTGATCGATAATTTAATTATAGATATAATTAGTAGAAACATTATTGTAAACCAAATTCTAATTCTTCTAAAAATAGACTTAAAATAATCGGTCGACATAACAAACATATTGTTTTGCAGTTTCCAGTCAAATATCTCTAAGGCCATATTCGTCATCCGTCCATGTAACCAATCATAAAGAAACCGCCGGGAAAGTCTACATTACCAAACAATATGGTATAGAGATTATATTCTGGGCCAGTAAGTGTTATAAAATATAAGCTTAGTCAAGTTATTGAGAGAATCTAGTAAAGAATTTTAACCTAATATTACCCCTATGATACCCACTTTGCTGAACGCCTGAAGAGATTAATGGTAGCGGACCATTGCACAGGAGGTTATGGACCGTTCCACTAAATACGGGTATACGTTGCAGACTGAATCACCGTATGGACAGGGGGAAAAGAACACTCTTGGCAGGCATGTCGACCCTGAAGGAGTATGGAGATGCCATTTATCATCTAGTAGGACTTTGAACAGTGACTCATTTTAATGTATAATTTAAATAATTTATATATTGAAGAGTGAGTCTTATTCATTTTAATGTCTAATTTAAATAATTTATATATTGAACAGTGAATATTATGAATAACTATGTATGAATGTTATGAATTATTATATTGAATTCAAGAAAATGAATGAACGAATTTTCCAAGTTATTTATTGAATTAGACTATACCATAATCGCCTATTGTATTAGGGTTTAGCGCGCAAAAGTGATTTCTATATAAGAACAACGGTCGAGCAAAGTGGGGTCCCACTCCCTATGCCGCAAAATAACTTCTAGGCACCCAGCCCACCTCCCGCCAAGCAAACAACTGGACACTTGCCGAAATCAGCAATGCTGGAAGGCGACTGTAAAATCACCAAACTTCAATCAAAAGCAAAGTGGGGCAACGTTCTCCATCTCCATGCTGTGAGACACATGCGTCCCAAGGAGGGACCAGTAAACACACACACACACGCAAAGTGGGGACACCCAGAAAAAACAGCCGCCATCTTCATTGGTTATAACTTGTAATATTTATTTTACTATTAGCATATTAAGTACTACATGTATTTGTATATTAGTTCATGCAATGTGAATCTGATAAATTAGTATAAGAAACGAAGAGAAACTGTAATATATCAATCTGGAAAATCAGTGATTGTTGGCAACAAATAATATCAATGGATTCCCAGATTTTAGTGACAGTTTCGCTTCTTTTCCGATGGTATCTGTGTTCTATAAAATCTCCGTTGTTGGTCTCTATCATAGTTTCTATTTTAGACTATTCGTTGGAAATCGCCCGCTTTACTGTACCTTTCTGAGAATTGGTCTTACTTGGTATCTCATTCATACGAATACTGGGTAAATTGAAGACATGCGGTTTCGCAGCAGCCTTTCGGGACAGAGCTGAGAACAGAAATATATATATCCTTGTATTGGAATACATATGGAAAGATTGTACAATTGCAATGTGATGCAAACCGAAAATCTCATAATTGTTCTATTTAAATTGGGAATTGTATACAATATTATTAACAAATTTCAAGCAACTGTGTGTATCTCAATGTGTAGAACTATTTGACAGTAATGAATTTAAACTCAAGAAGCATTACTTATGTCAATCACGATAATCTATCATTGAACATGTTTATCATCCGAGTGTCAGTATCATACAGCTATAGCTACAGTGTATAGAGATCAGTGACCTATAAATATTACAATTTCTAGGAAGAGAGATAAGGCATTCTTAGAAAGTACAATTACTGTGAATTGGTCTTAGGGGTGTTAACCAAATCAGAAAGGCCTACACACGTACATCTACGGAATATGTTTTGAAAAATGTTAGCGAATTAAAATGTTAACGTCTAAGAGCAACTCGTTAAAGTCGTTAATGTTTTATACTCGCTAACATTTTATGATTTACAGTGTCTGGTAACATTGACCTGCCGTGCTTGCGATCTTGCATATGGTTAAAATAGTCTGCTGTCCATATATAATGCAATACAGTATTTGTATATATACTTTATGTAAATAGCATTCTACTAACTACCGTATGTTCAGTTAGCAATTATAAAGAAGGAACAGTAGTCTACACATAATAACCGGTAGATATCCTATATAGTTTATTGCATTCGCGTCAAAAGAGCGACTAACCAACTTTTCCATTACAAGCAATATAGAAATTTATGATATGATTATTATTTATAGATTGTCTTCGAGAAAGCAAACATAATTTAGTTTACAAAACCATGTTCTTCTTTTCTACTTGATCAATTAAAATTGCATCTTGGCTCATTTCTACTAGTCACTGAACATTTGAAAGTGTAAATTATCATAAACGAACAAAGCTAGATTTATTTACAGTCAAGAGAAAGAAACTTTCGTATGAACGAAATGTTTTGGGTCAGGGGGAACAGTAGTCTACACATACTAACTGGTAGATAGTTTATTGCATACGGTAAGAACTGGTAATTTGAAAATATGCTTTAACTATTACGCTAGACGTGCGTTAAACATAACAGTTTAAGTATGCCATGCTACTACATGTTATGTATTCAGCTGATAACTTTATTGCAGTTCGTTTTCCATCAATTTAGACTATAGAGCATGATTACACGAGTACAAAGGCTAGACCTCTTGGCGCACGTTTCATGCGTATTCAAAAATACATATTCTTTTGGATTCAAGAGAAATACGACTTTAAAACTTCTTTTAATAACAATAAATTGTGATAGTGTTCATCATGTCTTATAAAACTTGAATATTGTAGTATAACTCCGATACACGTGTTCATAGCCGCCATGTTGGATCAGCTGATTTCTCTCAACATTCTGTTTATGTTGACTATGCACTGAATAACATCTTGAACGTCGACATTTATTATGTAATTTTGTATTAATTTGAATAGAATATGTGAACCCAGCTTCACAAGAACATATTCTATGATAATATTCACGACAATCGATTGTAACAACTCATCATCGATTGTCGCGTGCTAAAAAGTTACCAGCCGATTTTCGATTATAATCGATCATACCACTAGTTATATGTATGGTAACATTCGGTGTCTAGGGCTAGTATAGCATGTTCATATTTAGCAAGGCTTATGAATCATAACAGCATTTATCTAATTCCTTCTCTATAAATATGTATGGTATTATTATTCATAGTCTGACTATATATATATATATATATATATAGAGAGAGAGAGAGAGAGAGAGAGAGAGAGAGATGGGCGCCAAAGGACACGCCCATGAAATGTAAATCTTAGTTCATTTCCTCTTCTCTGTATGACACCAAAGACAGTGTCGTGATAGCCGTCTATAGTGTCGAAATTTAGCAGGAAATGCACTGCATATTGATTTTACTACTATTTCATCGTTCATGCAACTTCTGTATCTAATATACACTATTTATATAGAGCTAGCTAGTATAGCAGTGTTTTGGTTAAAATGTACTACTTTTATAATTGATCACAGCGAGAGAGAAAGGAAAGCCACTCATTTATACAGCCAATCTCTAGCTACGTATGGAATACCGGAAAGAGATGAAAAGAATGGATTAAATTAGTATAGTTGCTGAGAAATGTTTTGTTTTTTTATAGATTGTTAGTTATAAAAAAAACGATGTACATTTTCACAAGGATTTCCACACATACAAGACGGATCATCAATTATACCAAATTTATAGAAAGCATACTTCAACGGAATGTCTATGAAAATATTTATCTACAGTTATAGGATTCGATTCTGCATTCGATAACAGATGACGTAAATGTACTAACTAACTAGGACTTGAGACACAATATAGGCCTGTTGTAGTACAAATGTATACAGTCACGGAACAGGGTGCATCTAATTTCACTATTCATATCGTGTGAATGTAAATGAGTTATAGTAATCAATCCCAGTCCTTTGTACAATAAGCGTACTGTCCTGATGTATTCTTAGTAAGATTAGTCAGTTGGATAATTCACGTATTTATATTCATACGTTATGTCCATGAAATGAATGAAATGATTATTTCTGTGACTTTTAGGATCGGAAATTGATACACACACACGCACGCATGCACACACACGCACACACACGCGCACACACACACACACACACACACACACACACACACATATATATAGAATGGGGAAAAGTATTAAAGCATTAGGAATTAGTAATAGTGCTAATGAATGTGGTCATACTTATAAAATATGTCGAGTGTTGTGCAACGTTGTAAGGTTTTACCGATATGTGACGAGAATGTAACATGTATGCAATATTAGTTCATTTTCTAACACTATTTTAATAATCCCCCAAAATGTATTCATAGCGTAATTTCAATGCGAGTTAAAACCAATGTGGATATAAATATACTTTGTTTATTAAAATTATGGAAATTTCGTTATCTGCGATTGTACCTTCAGTGTAATTTGCCAGCGTTGCAAATCCATGGTAAGTCCAACATAGATCTATAAAGAATGCTGTCATGTGCACGCCTCCACATACAGTAAATGATAATGCATTTTAAAAAGCAATTCCTGAAATAATTAATCATGCTACGCAGGCATATACCGGTAGTCTAGTCAATATTTACTTCAATGTACGACGCCCTGTACACGTCAGAGAAAGACAGTGGGACCATATAGCTTTACGTCCCTGTGCAACATAACATGTATAAGCAGAGAGATGCCGAGCCTTGACGATGACATGACATATGACATGACATATGATCCAGTGATATGACGTCATACACTGCAATCCAATTCATAACCTGCACTGTCATTCATGAAGACATGCATGAATGGCTTCGAGCGGTCTATTTCCCGTGTAAACAACTCATGACGTCAGTGGATGATCCTAGTATATTCTACTCACGGGGCCTAATATAGTCAGAATCATCTAGGGAGAAAGCATCTTACCTTTAATTGATTTTCCGATTAAATAAATGTATGCCTGTAAATAGTTACATTGTAGTAGTATATCTAAGGTGAATGCATTTTTAATATCATGTAATTTAGAATATATGGTGGTGGTGGTGGTGGGGTTTACTGCTTTGACAGTCGCCTTCCAGCTTAGCTGATTTCGGCAGACTGGTCTCTCCTTGGGACGCATGTGTCTCACAGCATGGAGCTGGAGAACGTTGTTAGAATATAGATATAGGCCTACCTTTATATTCGTATATCGATCAAATCCTACACTGCATTTAATGTTACGTTTCTCTGTAAAGAAAAGGTATGTGTACACTATGTGTCACCAGGGGTCCGTTTCACAGAACAATCGTAACGTTACGAGAGTCGTAACTCCTGTACGTTAGCATGGAGTTGCAAATGAGTTACGATTCTCGTAGCACTACGATCGTTCTGTAGAACGGGCCCCTGATTAGCGGCTGTAGTTGACATCAACTTAGGAGGTTAGGAAACAGATAATTAAGGCGGAATTTCCCCTGACTGACAAACATCCCAAACATGAGAACGTGTATGAAAACATCGGGAACAGTTCACATTGTTGGCCCTTGCGCAAGACCGTGTGTATGGCGTGTTAACTCGTGCTACATTATCATATCACAGTACTGTATGAATATCATGACCATGGGATTATCACTTGCGTAACATGGAGTGCATGATACCAGTATATATCGTCTAGCAACAGGCAATCCACTTGGTATAATGCCTAATGGCTTTAATTATAAGAGTTGTGGTTCTAGTTCGTGTAGTGTACATGCGTCATTCGTTCCTTATAGTAGTATACTCAGTATGGACTGTATGTTACTCAAAATCTATTATCACAATGTGAATGAGAATGAGAATGAACACGTGAGAAGTTGATGCCTCATAGTTTATTTTCCTCACCAGTGTCATACTAATATGATTAGTTCTATTGTCCTCACCATTTAGATGTGACATTTTACAACAAGGACATTATATTTACCAGATAAATATCTAAATTTCTCTAATACTTTCTCTTACTTTCCAGAAACTATTAGAAGTTAATAATTTATCATGCTTTATATATGATGTACATTTCCTTTTAAGTTTACCTTTTAAGTTCATACCGTCTCATAATTCTTTACTATATTATTTGTATGTATTGTATGTATTTTAATGATGTATACATAAGGTGAGATGTTAATGGTGTTGTTATATCTAGTGCCTTTAACACTGCGTACTGGTCAATTGTTATGTAATATATTAGTATCTATACTGTGTACATCTCACCATCCAACCTTGCTATATATTGATTAATATTCTTTTATTAAATGTCTTCATGTTACTCTTGTATCACCATGTGTGGAGAAAGAGAATAAACACATTTGAAAAACGGGAAATATTTCTCAATGTTTGTGGTTTAAACATATTTTTATTCAAAAGAAAATGAATGAGGATTGGTAATCAAACTGTAAAGCTTATTTTTATACCAATGTTTGTGTGTGTGTGTGTGTGTGTGTGTGTGTGTGTGTGTTTGTGTGTGTTGTGTGTGTGTGTTTTGTTCCTATGTGTGTGTGTGTGCGTGTGTGTGTGTTTGTGTGTGTGTTATGTGTGTGTGTTTTGTGTGTGTTGTGTGTGTTTTGTTTGTTTGTGTGTGTGCGTGCGTGTGTGTATATGTGTTGTATATCTGTGTTACATGTATATAGTATGCTAACCTACGTATCCGTTAAGCAATTAAAGAGAATCGAACCCGGATTGTTTAACCAGGCCCTACATTATGTTCGGTACGTGCAATGCTGAGCATCACAGTCACACACATATCACTAGAAGTTGCAGCAAACAACACAAAACGCAGCCTAGTGATATTTAGCAACAATATAATAGAATTATACCCTTCTTAATGCCAGCGTACATTATTTTTAGTGCCTTAGGTCTCTCTCTCTCTCTCTCTCTCTCTTTCTCTATCTCTCTCTCTCTTCCCTCTCTCGCTCTCCCCTCTCTCTCTCTCTTCACT
>JAUTBT010060787.1:0-14783 GCA_032361225.1 Lepetodrilus schrolli | reverse complement strand
TCCAGTGATGACGTAATTCCAGCTGATTTTATTCAGCAGTCAACGGAACGTCACGCTAATTTAATCCAGCAGCGACACGTTTAAAGTAAGGGCATAAATTTACATTTTACCAGTGCACTTTATCTTGTAATAAAGTATATGCGATGCCTTTGATCTCGCACCATACTATGTTAGAATATGATTTGTAGTATAAATTCAGGTTCATGTTTATCATGTTTATTGTCAAAAATACCTGGTCTTAGTAACTAAGCCATATGATTTTGTAGGTGCTATGGTCATCTCTATCTGCTTTATCATTGATTTTACATGTATTTTGTTACGAGTACAGTTTCAGGTTCATGACAACTAATTTGAAGTCTTCCCTGTGCATGCTGTACATTCTGTGGTATATAGCGGATCATTGAATGATCGTATTATTCATGTTACAACAAGATTGAGTACCTCCATATGTTTCAATACTATTGGTTAATTATTATTAACCATACCCCAATTGTATATGTGTATTTATTGATTGAGATTTATGTTATTCACATTTTGAATATATATTTTGTTATACTTTCATTAAATATTTGAATATCATTATGATGTGTAGTATTTAATTTCATTTCGATAGAACATTGCAATCATCGATCTACATGGTTTATGAGACGACTATTGGACTGACACAATGTTCAATTTTTTATTTTAAAAATCATTTTTATTGAATGAACACAGATTATGTGTCTTCAGCAATCAGTTACAAAATTCTCTTGAATATGTATCTGAGCATGATGGAATTTTCTCTAAAATTGAGATATTCCAAACTTGGAGGTAGGTTCCCTGTTAATATTATTTCTGATGAGTCAAATTTTCATTCAGAATGTACATCAGCCTGATCATTGATTGGTTGTTTGTGTGGGATTTGAAAATGTCTCGCAAATTAATGTGTTCCGTCATCATATGATATCATTTGAACTGAACAGATGTAGACAATTGATTTTCCTAAAACAATTAATATACCCACGTAGAATGATTCTTCCTTCCTTGCAAAATAAAATCTAAAAACAAGTTGTTTTGTCTGTTGGTGACACACTTTATGTAACACAGTTAATTTATGCGCTTGGCTATCATGCAAGTTATCACAAACGACCTCACGTTCCTTTGACACCATCATTACTTGGGGATGGGTTGGAGTTCTCCAGTTCTCAATGGCACACTTTACGTAACACAAGCAGTTTATTTTCTTAGGCCATGTAAGATAAAATAACAACATGACCATACATTGTTTTGACACCTATCATCCCTTGTGGTGGGGGTGGGGGGATGGGGGGGGGGGGGTTGAGCTCTGCAGTCTTGCGGAAGATTTGTTTTCTAGGACAGAGAAGTAGTTTTAGTCTCCCCAGCCAATTGGACAGTTAGATCAATACTTCCTCATTGGCCGCCTAGCCAGGCTGAGCAATCAATGTCAGGCTCTCGGACGCGCTTGGTGCCATGTCAGCACAGTGCAGTCGCAGGCCCCAGCTCCCAGCAGCACTTCTGCGATAGGTTAATTATCTGCAGTTTGGATGCGTTGGAAATGGGCCTTTGCATTCTGTCATTGATTTTGTCACTGGAAAGTCGGGCTCTGCCATTTTTTCTCTCTCTCTCTCTCTCTCTCTCTCTCTCTCTCTATCTCTCTCTCTCTCTCTCGGTTTAAATGAGATGAATTTATGCAGGTTCATGTTCAAAGTGCAACTTGACCGATATTATTAAGGAAACCATTCCTGCAGTTCCTGGTTTTAAAACAAATATAAAAATTAGTTTGACCTCAAGGTGATCAAGATGACCATTTTATAATGGCAGTAATCCTCCACAGGGATGTTTGAGGTGTCATTGTTAAATTGGCATAGTTTATTAATATATAATTATATATGTCCATTCAAGGAATTTGTTAATGGTAGTTTGTCTAGACAATATTATTTCAGATTATTATTTTTTGTATTGATTAATCCTGTGTAAATGGTCTTGTGTAGTATGGCCTCACAAGCAAATACACAAATTTATCACACGGTCAGCAGTTTTCATTGTAACATTCAAATCAAGTGCCATTGCAAATGTCACACAAAGTAAGGCATATATCAACAGGACATGCTGTACTTGTAGATAATTGGTTCTCGTAGCTAATTTATTTACCTACTTAGTACTTAGTAAATAGTCATAATTATCAATATTATTATTAATGTCTTGATAATTAAATATCTTGTTTTTTTTAAGTAAAAATATTTGTAAATTATTACGATATAGTTTTTTTAATGTTGCTGGAGCATGTATCGATTTTCGGTATGAGGAGCTCATTAACCAATTTCTGGAATCCGTAGAAGGTGAATGATTACAAAGTAAATGGCACACTACTCACAAACATTCCTAGGATGCGTGTACAACTTAATTTTTATGGATATGTCTAGATTCCTCTTGTCAGGAAAATTTCATGGAGATGGTTTCAAATTGATATTTTCATATTTTTTGTTTTCAGCTACGAGAGCATGAAGAACCTGTGTGACAACTACAACAGGACAATCGACAGTGTGCTTCAGCTGGTACGTGTACAACAACTTCTACTAGTACTAGTCTCCCATCCCGCCCCCGGGAGCCCCGCATCAATGTTCGTGAAAGTTACCTTTCTGACGCGATATTGATAGGATGCGCTGTCTTTACCATGGCAATACAGTTATCATTCTTGGTCTGTTTATACCAGTCGGTGCTCGCAGGTTTATTGCAACATTAAATGCTAGGTTAAAAGATGTTGTAGGTTTCCTCCTGCCTTAAATTGACGTTAAAAGAATCTTGAAAGCGGCTCTAAATCCAAATATAAAACAAAACAAAAACATGTGTGACAATGATGATTATGATTTATTATCACCATAATGAACATTCTCTCATCATTGCATTTTCCTGCAGCGACGTAAACTTAAATTAAGCAATATATAACCTCAATTTCATGTTACTCTGATGTAGCAAATACGGATTGCTTCACTCTGAGTCATTGTTCTAAAAGGCATCTCTGGTTGCCTCTAGCATGGTGGGAGTTAAATTAATCAAGAGCATGTTGTATGTTATTTTTTTCTTCTGCAGCTTAAAGGAACGTCACAGACCTACCAGTTAAACAAGCGTCCCAGCCCCTTGCTGCTCAAACACATCCTACAGCAGTGTTATAACCACGCGGTCACTGACCCAGACAAACTCAACCAGTACGAACCATTCTCGCCCGAGGTACGTCTCCGAACTCTTATTATTCAGAATTATTTGCCGACAGATGGGGCATGGTGATTGCAGGTTTGTTGCAACACTTGGCGCTACATGTTTCTTTCTGCCCTAATACAGTCGTGTGTGGGTGAAATATTCACGCTGCAACGTAAAGCACAAATTCATTCATTCATTATGCCCTACAGATAAACCATGGTGTGAGTGAAGTGATCTTGAAAGTAGCTCTAAGTACTATTTCAGCTCTGAATGAAGAATTGAACATGTTATTCTATAAGTTATAGTTCAAGCATGACAAACAATATTTTTTACATATTTAATTTGATTTTGTAGTTATGAAAATACAATGATAATATAGTATGTGTTTGGGTAAAATAAACATTTGTTTTGTTGTTTGTCAGGTTTATGGAGAGACATCTTACGAGCTTGTGGATCAGATGATCCGGTCGATCAACTTCACAGAAAATGATTCCTTCATAGACCTTGGCAGTGGTCAGTAGTCTTCCTGTCTGACCATTGTCACATACCTCCGAGACTGTTGTAAACATACCTCCGAGACTGTTGTAAACATACCTCTGAGACTGTTGTAAACATACATCCCAGACTACTGTTGTACACATACCTCCCAGACTGTTGTAAACATACCTCCCAGACTGTTGTAAACATGCCTCCGAGACTGTTGTACACATACCTCCGAGACTGTTGTACAGATACCTCCGAGACTGTTGTACATATACCTCTGAGACTGTTGTACACATTCTTCCCAGATTTGTTGTACACATACCTCTGAGACTGTTGTACACATACCTCAGAGACTGTTGTACACATACCTCAGAGACTGTTGTACACATACCTCTGAAACTGTTGTACACATACCTCAGAGACTGTTTGTACACATACCTCAGAGACCATTACACATGGTTGAAAGATTCTCGCTGCAAAGTCAAACAATAAATCACTTACTCGCTGACCTTTGTACACTAGCATTCATCCATCGTGTGCAACCCACAGTTTACTTTTCCACTTTGCTATATAGTACCCATGGGACGCTTGTTGAAGGTGTGTCAGCATAGGTTGAAGTTGATTTGTTGCTAGTATATTTGCCTGGTGGAAAATCAGTTTTCCCATGTATGCACTGCTGTAGAAAATGGATACCAATGAACACATCAGAGTAGAAATGCTCTCGCATGGTTAAGATTGCTTAATCTCCCATGGGTATTATTATTATAATGTAGAATATCAGTAGGATACAGATGATAGCATTGAGCATTCATCTCTGTTCTACAAGTTAGTCAACTTTCTCATTACATAGTACATTTCAAATTAAGAATTGACACTCCAAACATATCACATTTTAACTGTTTAAACGTAACATTGTTTTACCTTTTCTAAACTGAACATCGTGTATGTCATAAGTTTTCAGCAGGTGTTGTCTGTGGAGGGACAGTTCTGTATTTTTGTCTGGCTGTGTTTTTCAGGTGTAGGGCAGGTGGTGCTGCAGGTGGCATCTGCGACGCCATGTAAGATGTGTTATGGCATGGAGAAGGCTGAGTGGCCGGCCCTGTATCAGGAGGTGAGCTCTTCTTGTCTCTCGTAGCAGTCCAGCTCTTGTCCAGTGATGCATTATGGTTGTTGGAGCGACCATCTTGTCCTTCTTTATAATGTCACAGTATAATAATAATATTAATTAATAATAATAATAATAATAATAACAACTACTACTGCTGCTGCTGCTGCTGCTGCTGCTGCTGCTGCTGGTAGTAGTAGTAGTAGTAGTAGTAGTAGCAGCAGCAGTAGTAGTAAACGGGTTCTTCTATAGCACAAACAATCCACACCATCCTTTCAGTCATAACTCCAGAAAGGTAGTTGGTTGTGAAAGTAAGATTCTAACTGAGAAATTTACACCACTCTACTCTAGAAATTATATCGGCTGTATGTTGTGTGTATATGCATAGCAATGTTCAGATTTGACAAAATGCTGTTGTGTATTTTCAGGCTATGGACAAGCAGTTCAGAAAATGGATGAAGTGGTACGGAAAGAAATATAGTGAATATAAAGTAAGTCTCTCAACTGTTCCTTTGAATTAGAAAAAAAGGTTTTTCTTTCATTTTTTTTTTTATCTTGCTATAGTAGTGTTTCTTTAAAACAGATTTTTATCAAATGTTGAAATATGTAGATTATCACTATTAAGAAATAGGTCTGCAAAGTGGACTGACTATAAGTGAAATTCACTATTTTATGATTTGTCTCAACTGTTCCCCAGACTTGACCATTATGCTTTAAATTTTCAGCTGGAGAAGGGAGATTTTCTATGTGATGAAATGAAAGAAAGAATAAATACTGCAACGTGAGTAAACCTAAGATTTGTACATATCTAGTAAATCTTCTAGGATATGATGATTTCAATATTCAATTGCATAATTGAAAAGTAAATGACAATGTTCATGTAATCTTTATTATTTTTTATTATATTTTTTTTATCAATTTACACTATGTTGATATGTTATTTCATGGACTGTACGATACTGCATGCATAATAACAACATTCTACGTGTTTGTCTTCAATTAATGACATTTTTTACTTTTAATATTTCAGTGTGATATTTGTAAACAACTTTGCCTTTGGACCTCAGGTAGATCATCAGGTGGGTAGCACGACTGAAGTAATCTCCAATACTCTAATGTTGTTGTGTATGGGTGAAAGATTCCTGCTGTGATGTAAATCAATCACTCAATCAAAACCTGTGTTTTATAAAAATGTTGTATTGTAGTCTTGCATAAATCCGAGTGTACACCATGCTTTTAATTATTGCAGGAAATGACATAATGTATAAACTCTTTTACTTTCTGTATTTCAGCTGAAACTCAGATTCTCTAACATGAAAGAAGGTGCTAAAATCGTGTCCTCCAAGGCATTTTGTCCGCTCAACTTTAGAATCACCGACAGAAATCTCAGTGGTATGTTTGAAATTTTTGCATAATAATATTTTGTAGATTTATGACACAACCCAGGCATCTGGTATGCAAAGTTCAGAATTCCATCAAATTTGAGTCAGTTTGAGATTTCAAACGTGTTGAGGTAGCAATTTTATTAAATTCTCATTGGACATGTCTCCTTTAATATAACTCCTAACAATAAGATATATTTTTTCTTGTAAAGCATCTATTTTTTTTTATAGTATAAATAATATGAGAACTTTAAAAGCACTTCCCAATTGGAGTTTTTCTTCATTTCTCTAAGAGTTTTAACAACCCAGAGTTCAAAATGATCAGGCCCTGAGATTACGAAATGTTTGGAGTACGATTTTATGCTCAAGCTCAGATTTTATATGAGGATTTGTGAAAAAAAACTTGAGTTGAGCATGCAATCGTACTCAAGAAACTAGTAATCTTGGGGTCAGAAATCAATTATATAATGATTTTGAGTTGGAGGATTTACTTTTTTTCCTATCGTAGAACTTAATGTAAAACTAATTTGTCAACAGTTTAATTAAGCTTTACGGCTGACATTGATCAAAGACATGCCATTCCCTCCGTAAAATGCCCCTTGTGATACATTTACATGTTTCAAACTACTTTGTAATCGGATCCCTGGAGCCATGTCTTGTTAATGCAAAATTAAAATGTATTGATTTGATATGACTTGCTCGAGGGTAAATGAACTGTTTCATTTATCAGACTGTTCAAAGGTAATTTAATTTGAGATCTTAAGTTTACTATGTCTATTCAATGTTTCATTGTACCAATCATTGTAGGTTATGAATTTCATTGCATATTATACATAAAATTTTCAATTCATCTGCAGTAATTGCCTAGTCGTATGACCTGCATGTTTGTGGTAGAAATAGACTGTCATCTTCATCCTAAATCCTCATCTTTTCCATCCTTCATCCTCATCCCTATCATCCTCCTCCTTGTATGTCTACATAATTATTATTAACATTTCTCACTGGTCCTCAAAACAGTAGATACGTCATGCAGCATCTGTTTGTCTGTGTATATTGTGGAGAATGTTTCATCTGTCGTAGAAATATTTTGCATTTTCATAAATACATAAAAAAAATTTATAGAAAAGAAAAGGTAAAACATACAGAAAAACTCCCTGGGAACGTGCAAATATTTTGGAAAATTTCTAAAATATTGCTAGCCTTTTATATTAAAACTGTTAAATATGGTAATCAACATTTATTTGTGTAACTCAAATTATTGATCTACTAAATTTTCAGTCAACAGTGCTATTAGTAACCTGTATACCTATATGATATTAATACTAAGTTTATAGTTTTTATAGATTCGTTTAGTCTGCTGGTTAAGTAAGTCAAAAATCAATATAATAATATAATATGCTTTTTGATCCACCATTTCCTAGTTTCTATTTCACTACATTGGACAAGGACATATGTATACAATGAACATCTGGTGTAAGCTGTACACGTTTAACTGAGCCTATTGCATGCAGCTATTTAAAAAGACTTTCATATTATTTGTACTTTTGCCTGACTGATCAATTTGAAAATTGTAAATGAAAAAAGTCTGAAAAGAAAGTAGTTTTTGTAAAGTAGTATGTGTAGTACCTGAGATGTGTAGATGCATGAACTTAAATATTGCTACTGTTAGTATCGTTCCATGTGTGTAGTCAAACATTGCAGACATAGCTGCATCATATCTACAGTCTACAGTTCACAATATACATTTAGCTCTAAGGCCATAGTTATTGGATTCCATGATTTTTTTCCATTTTGGAAAATAGAAAGAAATATTTTTATTATATTCCGCCGACAGTGTACTATCCTTGAGAAAATTATGGCGAAGGAACTAGTTGTATAAACCATCATTGGACATGAACATAGACCGGCAGGTAATGGATGACACAAAGTCGAAACCAATTTCATTGGTTACTGATAGATATATGCTGTTCACTGTACATGTATATCTAAGAACATTCTAATATATAACAATTACTACTATTGACAAGCAGTACTTTGAAAATAATTGTCCATTGAAATCTGAACAATTTATGTGTACTGGTGTTTATAACATTTACTGGCAATAATATTGATCAATAATATGTATTTTCTGCCAACTGACCATTCATTATCTCCAATTATTATTATTTTTATATTAGACCTGACCAACTGGCCAAAATATCAAATTATATTTATTTATATTTTCGATCGACCGAGCCGAAATCATCACAGAAAAATCCGTAAACCAGTGAATCAAATAACAATGGCCTAACAGTTAACAACCATCATGCTGGTGGCAACTGTGAATGCCTTACAGATCAGATTGCCATTAATCCAGAAGGCAGAAGGTTGCGTTATCGTAATGCAGTTAGTAGACTTTGGAAAGAATGCTTGCAACTGTCTATATTAATCTGTCTACTAATAATGAAGGCAGGTCCTATCAGTTTATCTGTTCTATTTAGGATGAAACTATATTACATGCATATTGTTGTAATCATTTTGAACAATTTCTATAGCCCAACGTACATGACAAAGAAAATTGTTTAGCTAAACAAGAAGCATGTTTTGTGATTTTGATAAAACGTAACCTGCTGTTTCACTGTTTTCTGACAACACGCACGGCAAATAAAATTACTGAAAACACGTTTTTTGTTCATCTAAACACTTGTTTTTGTTTACTACTTGAGTTGGGCTTGATCTATTACAAAATATATGTATATTAGTTTTACTTCGATGTAAGGATTATTGAAATGATTAACTAGACTTTATAGGAAATATTTTGATAGTCTGTTAGCTCATTTGGTCCAAAGGAACAATGAGCTACGTTATGGCCTTGTTGTCTGACAACTCTTCTGATTAGCCGTGTATCCAACATGTTGTCTTTGTTGTCATCTTGAACTGAATTCAGTGCAAAATGGAACAGATTTGATTGTTTATCAGCAATTACAAGTGGACCTTCTGTGTTGGAATGTGTTCCTTTAGGTTGCCTCCAGCAAGAAGGTTAAAATGTTGATCAATTATTGTTTTAAATGCTGATTAATATTCACTGTAAACAGCTGGAAAAGTCACAATTTATCATATCTTCTATGTTTGTATGATTTTTCATTTGTTGGTACTTTATAACCAATACTGTATCTGGGTGCACTACACAAATTAACCCTCTCCCTGCTGGTTTAGGCAGTGACTGCTCTAGGTCATATCTGGTTGCCTTCAGCATGGAGAAGGTTAAACATGTTAATGGTCCCGGTTATTGACACAGAGTCCAATTGAGCTGCAGACATATTGGGCCATTTATTTCCAATATAACTATTCTTCATTGCATTTGATAGCAAAACCAAACTTCCATTTGTAACTTTAGAATTTTATTTGTCTAAAAATGGATACAAATAGTTTTTCCTCCCAGGCTTTTTAAATATTTCATTTTTGCTATAATCCATTAATTTTTCCAGATATTGCCTCAATTATGCATGTAACTGTGCTGTCACCATTACGAGGTGCCGTGTCATGGACAGGCAAACCCGTCACCTACTATCTACATACTCTAGATAGAAGTCTGGTGAGTTGCCCAGAGTTGTCTGCCCGCCGATAGGCCAGGCAGAGTTGCCTCCCATGTAGCTCAGGAGCCATGTTGTGAAGAAAGACTGTCTGAGTGGTGTTCTTTTACAGGCTGACCTCCTGTTTGTCCCTGATCTCATCCCACTTGCATGCCATTTGCATGACATCACCATCACCATTAGGTGTCGACAGGTTGGTGCGATCTGTTCCAGCTCCAAACTGCGTGTAGCTCATTCAGACGTTAATCTTTTTAACTGTGTCTGCCACTGCTGTTTTCAAGCGATTGATTAACATAAATAATGATAAAAATATATCAACCCGAAATTTTGGGTAAAATATGGATATTTTTCATCAGTTGTAATGAATAAGCAATTGTTGCATCATTTTCCCCTCCTGGGGTTGTGTATTTACACTCAAATTTGAAAAAATTCATGGAATATGAGTGTTGTTAATGCACATGTCAAATAAACAAGTTGTTACATCATCATTTTGGATAATGATGTAATGCATGGACAACATTTTAAATTAAGCTGAGGTACAGCAGCAGACATGCGTAAAAACTAATGTCGGAATGCCATAGTTACACGTGGTCGGAGGTCGGGACCAGATTGGCGACCGTGGTAGGACGGGTAGGACCGGGGTGGGTAGGACCATGCTGTTATATTGCTTTCTGCCATTGCAGATATTGGGACAATCATGCATGTAACGGAGCTGTCTCCTCTATGTGGTGCCGTGTCGTGGACTGGCAAACCATTTACCTACTATGTTCACACAATAGATAGAACCCTGGTGAGTAGCTGGGCTGTTTCACGTGGGTTCTGACGACATGTATACGGGCGATGGCGTTGTTTTTAGTGTTGTGTTTATAATCTTGGTAGACGGCCATACTCTACCTTCAGACTGATTGATCGAAGGAGTATGTCAGAATCCATACAGACCAAAGTAAGTCATGATTCTCGTCGAGGTACCCCCCCCAGGTCAGGTCAGGTCCCAAGATTACGAAACATTTTTTAGTACAAACTCATGCTCAAAATAAAGTTTTGTTCACAAATTCCTATATTAATTTTTTGCTTGAGCATGAAATCGTACTCAAAAAGTTAAATAATCTCGGATGCCTAGTGTTAATGCCAAAATGTATTGAAAGAATTAATTTGTTCCTTCTCCCAAACGTTTACGATTTGTCACGGTATGGACCTATGGACACGGTAAGGACGGGTGCAAGTCAACTTTTGACGGAATCCTACCATAATAATGCTCCTACTAATTAGAACTCCTAAATAATCTGACATTATTGTACAAATTTACAACATTCAACAAAAGAAGATTCCATGGACTATCATGAATAGAACTATTATTAAGCGATATCTGATATCTCTAAAACCTCTGATGAACAATTCCTTCACGATTAGGCTGTGATTGGTCTCTCATGATACTGATTTGCTAACACTGATAGTTTGAGTTAGTAGGAGTGTTGCTATGCAGGCATAAATAGTTGGTCAGTAAATGTTATGTTATTGATGAGATTGATGTGCTATTCATATATGTTATTAGATTTGTTCACTAGATATTGAGCTTGCTCAAGAATGCTTTTCAGCAGTGAATGTTTGGTGATTTACTAATGTTTTCTGTTTTATGATATATTTTGACACTTTTGGGGTAAAACAATTCATTGTTATTTCTTAACAGATTCCATGAATAATGTTGTTGCAAGTTTTACTGAGGATGCTCATGATATTTACAAAATCTATCTTATGTGTTTCATCACACATTTTTATTTAATTAACATGAAAGTTAAAAATGTAAAATTATAATATATATTATATATTATCATTGAATATTATTATTTTGTACAGAACTATTATTGATTATTGTTCAGTATGGATTTAGATTGTGATTTTTGACTTTTTGTTTTCAGCTAGAGAAATACTTTCTCAGGTTGAAAAATCCAAAGATGAAGGTGAGAAACTTCTGAATGATAACAATTATTTTAAATATTTCTGATAATGGCCAAAAAGAACAACAAAAAACGAATGGTAACACTGAAATGTTCTTGGTAATTGATAGTAATGGAAAAATATTTGCTTGTGTTCAGTTGTTGCTTGGCTTCTTTTTCAGGAGAATACTCCATCTGAGACTAGACGAGATCGAAAGGGCAGACCAATCTCACTGAAGGATAAGGCCAACCTTATTGATAATGTAGGCCATTTGTCAATGTCCTGATACCTCTTGATCAATCAATTGCTTGATGACAAGATTTCGGCCATCTGTTCTGTGTGATGTGCATTTATTGTCTGAGCATCTGGCTCACATTTAGTGTGTGCTGAAAACCTAGATTGAGAGATCAAGGTTGTATGCTGCTGTGATGTTATCAGGGATAAAAACTTTCTGCAGATTAGCTGAATTCTGTTGGTTTTAACCCTCTCCCTGCTGGATTAGGCACAGCCACTGCTCTTTAGGGCATCTCTGGTTGCCTTCAGCATGGAGAAGGTTAATGATATGTTGAAAAAATCCTCGTCGTTTCTGATGAAAATCGATCTCTTGATTAGTATTACTTTTCTAAAAAGATTCACGCAGCAACGCTAAAGTCCATAATCACTTACTTTTCTAAGAAATAATGGTTTGATATAGCATAACATGATTCCATGAACTATGTGGCATTCATTGGAAGATTTAAGGCGGGGGTTCATCCGACTTTTGTCCCTTAAGATTGAAATAAATAAAGAAAACGACAATGTAGTGAATCTACTTTGGCGCACACCATATGCCACCCCCATCCCCCACCCCCAACAAAATGGATCCGTCCATGGAGCTATGTTTCCAAGTCAAGTTAGCTGCAGTTATCATCCTTGGTCTTGTCAGTACCAGCCGATGCTCGCAGGTTTACTGCAACATTCAGCGCTACGGATGTTGCGTGCTTCCTCCTGCCCTAAACTGACAAGTCGTGATATAAGTGAAAGAATTTTGAAAGCGACTTAAAACCCCAATCAACATTTTAAAAATATATTTTTCAGGAACAGAAAGCTAAGAAGCGTCGCAAGGAGCTCCACCAGCATGATGACCACAACTACCAGGCAGCAAAGCTCATCGACTTTGACTCTGCCAGCAACACCAGCACCGCAACTGCGACAATGGACGAGAACGGACAGTACGGACCCACCACCAGACGAGGCTGGGCCGAGTGGGTGGCCGCCAGACCCAAGTCGCCCACGTCCAGCTGTGACATGGAGAATGAAGAGGTACCCCCCATTGAGACACTCGTCACTTTGGCTGTTGTAGATTTGTCGTAATAGATTTACATACTTTTAAGAAAGCGAATTTGGGAATATTGCTGCAAATGTCAAGGGCGGCCGTCATGATGTCACAACTTTTAGTAATGGGCAAATCGGGGTGTTCAAGTTTTTCCAGGACACCTATCGACCAATTAAATCGCAAGAATCGTCACATATTTTAGATAGTCTGTTTTACGGGAAGATATTTTATGCTTGACCGATTAATGCTGTTTGAAAGCCTTGAAAGTAATAATATTTTTTTCTCTCTCTGTTTTCAGATGCATGTGGTGACTGGTACAGAGAAGAAGAAACATATCAAGCACCTAAAGAATGGTCTTCTGCAGAAGAAACGACGAGACAGGAAAGGTGTGTTTGGTACTATGAACGTAACTCATCGGGCATCATGCACAATGTATCCAATTAATGCTCATGCCCAGCAAACTGGGAAAGTCATCATTTAGATTGGATTTGCTTGGGAAATCAAATTAATATTTTAATTTTTATTAATTATTATTTTTTTAATAAACAAATGAAAGTATTGAAGATAGATGCCATATTGTTGCATGGGGGTCATTGTAAAGAAAGATTATGATATCACCATTTTTGCACTTTGAGGTATAGGTTTTATGGATGAATGACATAATAGTCAGCGTTGTTCAGTTACTAACAATGTAGTAAGACTATAAGAGTTCCATAGAATTTTAGCATTATTATCAAGGTAGAAAGTTAATGACAAAGAAAATTCATTTCAAATGCTAGAAATGAGGACTGGAAACAGACCTGGTAATCTGCTAGCTTCAATTTGTGCAAGTATGCATTGAAAGAATATTAGTTTTTAATTTGTTGTATTTATAGCTGAAACTAGTATGAATATGGTGAATGTTCAGTAGAATTAGTACGGAAGCAAAATGTATTGTAATAGTTTAATTTTACCATATTATGTCGCTAAAACTATAGTATACAGCTCCACTATTGGAGATGACCTCGAACAACTTGTTTGTTTACTAGCATTTTTATTAGTCCCTCTTTGAAATCTCTTGCACATTTGCACATAAAACATCTGTTCCAACCCAGTTTTGCACAGGGAATCTTGAAAAGTATGCCCCCCATTTTTGCATATTAAATGCTCTAAAAGTATTCATTGCACTTATGAAAAGTTTGGTGCACCACCTTTAGACTCGCCCTCGCCCTGAGAAAAAAAAAATGGTAATAGCTGGCATTTCCATCGTTTCAGCTGGAAGGAAAATAGTTATCGCTACAACTAAAGCAAGTAAACTTCGCAACAAAAATAAAGCTTTGGCCTTGGACGGACTCAGCCTATTGCACACACACACTCTGCTATCTACGTCGGGAAAAGGTATAGATAATATAGCCCGTCCCTTCCTGTTGGTTGTTTGTTGTATTATGGAATCAAGTCTGGGTTGGTGTGTCTGTTGCTAGTGGGTTTTTTTAATCGTGTGTATAGGTTTTCTAGTGGTAGAAACTGTTTTTGTGAGGTTTAGCTGATTTGGCGGTCAGGCGATTATCATTGGAATGGGCTGACAGCATGTGCTTTGTGTCATGTTTGTCGACATGACGACTTTTGGCTTCAATTTCAGACGATGCATGTATTGAATCACCTTGTTATTTGTCCACAAGGCTGCCAACAATTAAATTTGATTGTTTTTCAGGGATTTCTATTTCGATACTTACTTCTAAACACACTCGAATAGTCCCGCAATTCCCCCAGATATAGCCATCTATTCAAACTTACGTTTTTCTGCTTTGTATGAA